>JAAIIK010024047.1:0-12149 GCA_014706435.1 Silurus glanis
GTTTTAGGGTTAGGGTTGGGTTTTAGGGTTAGGGTTGGGTTTTAGGGATAGAGGTTAGGGATTGAAATTAGGGTTAGGTTTTAGGGTTAGGATTTATGGTTAGGTTTTAGGGTTAGGATTAGGGATAGAGATTAGGGTTAGGGTTAGGTTTTAGGGTTAGGGATGGAGATTGGGGTTAGGGTTAGGTTTTAGGGATAGAGATTAGGGTTAGGGTTAGGATTTAGGGTTATGGTTAGGTTTTAGGGTTAGGGTCAGGTTTAAGGTTAGGGTTAGGGTTAAGGTTAGGGTTAAGGTTAGGGTTAGGGTTAAGGTTAGGGTTAGGGTTAAGGTTAAGTTCAGGGTTAATGTTAGGGTTAAGGTTAGGGTTAAGGTTAGGGTTAGGGTCAGGTTTAAGGTTAAGGTTAGGGTTAGGGTTAAGGTTAGGGTTAAGGTTAAGGTTATGGTTAGGGTTAGGGTTAAGGTTAGGTTTAGGGTTAAGTTCGGGGTTAAGTTCAGGGTTAAGTTCAGGGTTAAGGTTAAGTTCAGGGTTAAGGTTAGGGTTAGGGTTAAGTTCAGGGTTAGGGTTAGGGTTAGGGTTAAGGTTAAGGTTAGGGTTAAGGTTAGGGTTAAGTTCAGGGTTAGGGTTAGGGTTAGGGTTAAGGTTAAGGTTAGGGTTAAGGTTAAGTTCAGGGTTAAGTTTAAGTTCAGGGTTAAGGTTAAGTTCAGGGTTAAGGTTAAGGTTAAGTTCAGGGTTAGGGTTAAGGTCAGGGTTAGGGTTAAGGTTAGGGTTAAGGTTAAGTTCAGGGTTAAGGTTAAGGTTAGGGTTAAGATTAAGTTCAGGGTTAAAGTTAAGTTCAGGGTTAGGGTTAGGGTTAAGGTTAAGTTCAGGGTTAAGGTTAAGGTTAGGGTTAAGGTTAAGTTCAGGGTTAAAGTTAAGTTCAGGGTTAGGGTTTAGGTCAGGGTTAGGGTTAGGGTTAGGGTTAAGGTTAAGTTCAGGGTTAAGGTTAAGGTTAGGGTTAGGGTTAAGGTTAAGTTCAGGGTTAAGGTTAGGGTTAAAGTTAAGTTCAGGGTTAGGGTTAGGGTTAAGGTTAAGTTCAGGGTTAAGGTTAGGGTTAAAGTTAAGTTCAGGGTTAGGGTTAGGGTTAAGTTCAGGGTTAAGGTTAAGTTCAGGGTTAAGGTTAGGGTTAAGGTCTTGAGTGTAGTGTGGAAGTGCAGTTGTCTTTAATGCAGGTGTCTTTAATGCTTAAATGTTCATCTGGTTAGGGTTAAGGTTAGGGTTAGTTGTTTTTGGTTTTCTGTGTGTTGAGGTTTAGGCTGTTACTCGCACACCATGATGAACTTCTTCCTGTAGACTGTTTTCATCTGCAGACTTGATATTGGTTTTGTTTGGAGGTGGAGAGAGTAGAGTAGTGTAGCAGACTGAACATGCAGCCTTGTGGTACACCTCAGACTGTAAATTTGCTGAGAAAGAGCTGATCATTGCTGCATGTCTGTCAGCTGCGAATCAAAACAACTCAAACACTTCATTCTTTTCTATAAAACCTTCTTTTCTCCTAAAGTCATGAGAATTATAAAGAAGCCACAAGATGATATAATGATACCATATGCATGTCAGTGATGATCCAGGTGGAGGTGTGAGGTGTTACAGGATGTTACTGCACAATGTGGAGGTGAAGAACCACCTGAGGTGAAGTGATAAAAAGGTCTCACACCTAGTTGTGGACGATCATGATGTTCGGGTTCATTTGGCTTCTCTTCACTGTTTAAGTGCACCATCAGAGTCTCCACAGGGAACTGGTACAGCTTTCACATGGCCTGTAGCCACAATCATGTTTTTATAGAAAGTACAATTTTCATTAAATCCTGTTGTTTTTTATCCACTTGGGGGGAGGGGGGTGTCTGTGTGTGTGTGTGTGTGTGTGTGTATGTGTGTGTGTGTGTGTGTGTGTGTGTGTGTGTGTGTGTGTGTGTTCCTCTTACGTCCTGCACAGCTCAGACATGATGTAGTCAGCATTAGTGGAGGTGTAAGAGGTTTTGTGTGAGGCACAGAGAGTGTAGATGAGCTCCTCATTAAGGTTCTTCACTTCCTTGTTACCGTAGCAACAACAACCAGTGATGCCAAGAGTGATGTCACTAATGTTATCTCCATTTCCCGTGGAGGCGTCTCACAGCTGGCATTGAGAAGTGCAGAGGAGCTGTCTGTCTGTCGCTCTGTCTGTCACTCTGTCTGTCTGTCTGTCGCTCTGTCTGTCTGTCTGTCGCTCTGTCTGTCTGTCTGTCGCTCTGTCTGTCTGTCTGTCTGTCTGCTTCTGTATCTATCACTCCATCTTTCCATCCATGCAGTTCATCATTTCTCCTTGTTGTAAAATGCAATAAAGAAGATTCATGATTCAGACAAGGTCAGGATAGAAATCAATTTATTAATCTCCGATCTTCAGCCCTGATGGAGGGATGGAGATTTTACATTCTGTCAGTAAATCCAGCGCACTGCCTGGAGCCATGTGGAGTTTTAAAATCAGAGTGTCAGAGTAATGAAGCTTCTCGCCCCGGGGGTGATGCAGGCGAACACGCTCCACACACTCCACACACTCCGTACGCTCCACACACTCCACACACTCCGTACGCTCCACACACTCCACACGCTCCGTACGCTCCACACACTCCATATACTCCACACGCTCCACACACTCCACACGCTCCGTACGCTCCACACACTCCGTACGCTCCACACACTCCACACGCTCCGTACGCTCCACACACTCCACACGCTCCGTACGCTCCACGCATTCCGTACGCTCCACACACTCCACACGCTCCGTACGCTCCACATGCTCCACACACTCCACACGCTCCACACGCTCCACACACTCCACACACTCCGTACGCTCCACAGATTTTAATATTCATGTAGATGATGTAAACGATGCTCTAGGATTATCATTTGTTGACTTATTAAACTCTTTTGGGGTTAAACAAAACGTCACCAGACCAACTCACCGTTTTAACCACACACTAGACTTAATAATATCCCACGGAGCAGACGTCACTGATATAGATATTTTACCTCAGAGTGATGACATCACAGACCATTATCTTATACTGTACACACTACCGGTAGAGCAGATTAGCCGTGTTTCACCACGTTATCGACCTGGTAGGACTATTGTTCCGACCACTAAGGACAGATTCATAAATAACCTGCCTGATTTATCTCAGTTTCACACTAAACCCATAACTGCTAATAATCTTGATGAAATGGCTAACAACATAGACCTTATCCTCACTAGCACATTAGACACTGTTGCCCCCATCCGGTTAAAAAAGGTTAGAGAACAAGCACCTGCACCTTGGTATAATAGTCATACGCATGCCCTCAAGAGAACAGCATGTAATCTGGAGAGAAAATGCAGGAAAACTAAATTGGAGGTATTTAGAATTGCGTATAAAGACAGTATGCTCAGCTACAGACAGGCGCTAAAAGCTGCTAGAGCTGAACACCTGAGCAAACTCATAGAAAATAACAAAAACAATCCCAGGTTCCTTTTCAGTACAGTAGCTAAACTAACTACAAATCAGGGATCTGAAAAATGTGTTCCATCACAGTTTAGTAGTGACGACTTTATGAATTTCTTCACTGAAAAAATAGATAACATTAGAAAAACAATTGTGGCGGTCCAACCTCTGACAGCATCTCCTGACACAGTCTCACCTTCAACTCCACAACTACACTGTTTTACATGTATAGGAGAGGAAGAGCTGTATGATGTTATTATCAAAGCTAAATCAACAACATGTCAGTTAGACCCCATTCCAACACATCTACTGAAGGAAGTGTTATATACAGCTGGTGAGCCTCTTCTGAATATTATTAACTCCTCACTATCTTTAGGTCACGTCCCTAAATCCCTCAAGCTAGCAGTTATTAAGCCCCTCATTAAAAAACCTAATCTGGATCCAAACACGCTATCGAAGTACAGACCCATTTCAAATCTCCCATTTATGTCTAAGATTTTAGAAAAGATTGTCGCTGCCCAGTTCCGTTCCTTCTTACAAGAGAACAATATCTTTGAAGAGTTTCAGTCAGGTTTTAGGCCCCATCATAGCACAGAAACTGCTCTAGTTAAAATCACTAATGACCTGTTTTTAGCTTCAGACCAAGGCTTCATCTCGCTGTTAGTTTTACTAGATCTTAGTGCTGCATTCGGCACTATAGATCATGATCTCCTCCTAGATCGCTTACAGAATTACATCGGCATTCAGGGATAGGCATTAAGCTGGTTTAAATCCTACCTGTCCGATCGTTACCATTTCGTAGATTTAAATGGATAGCTATCCAGGCTAATGCTAGTGAACTATGGCGTGCCACAAGGTTCAGTTCTAGGACCCCTGCTCTTCACAATATACATGCTTCCCTTAGGAAATATTATTAGAAGGCATGGAATTAGCTTCCATTGTTATGCTGAAGATACCCAACTATATATCTCATCTAAACCAGGCGATACAGCTCAATTAACTCGGATAACTGAGTGTGTTAAAGAAATAAGAGATTGGATGACCCATAACTTTCTACTTTTAAATTCTGATAAGACGGAGATTTTGCTCATCGGCCCAAAAACCAGTACACAGAAGCTCCAGCATCTCAACCTGCATTTAGACGGATGTTCTGTAACCACTAGTTCAACAGTAAAAGACCTGGGAGTTATTTTAGAGCAACTTATCTTTTAAAAATCATATCAACCAAGTTACAAAAACAGCTTCTTTCACCTTAGAAATATTTCTAAGCTAAGAAACATGTTGTCTATATCCGATGCAGAGAAGCTCGTCCATGCGTTCATGACCTCCAGACTGGACTACTGTAATGCATTACTAGGTGGATGTCCTGCATCATTAATAAACAAGCTTCAGTTAGTTCAGAATGCGGCAGCAAGAGTTCTTACAAGGTCAAGAAAATATGATCACATAACCCCAATCTTATCGTCCCTACACTGGCTTCCTGTTAAGTTTCGAATAGACTTCAAACTACTGCTACTCACTTATAAAGCACTAAATGGTTTGGCTCCCATGTATCTCTCCAGTCTTTTAACACGCTACAATCCGTCACGCTCCCTGAGATCTCAAAACTCTGGGCTTCTAGTAGTTCCTAGAATAGCAAAGTCCACTAAAGGTGGTAGAGCATTTTCACATTTAGCTCCTAAACTCTGGAATAGTCTTCCTGACAGTGTTCGGGGTTCAGACACACTCTCCCAGTTTAAGTGCAGATTAAAAATGTATCTTTTTAGCAAAGCCTACACATAACACACATCACATCATAACCTTGTGCTCCAGAACATCTGATCACATGCACATTATCAACTTGTGCTGTTAATATCATGAACAGCAGCTACGCTAATTCCTCTCCACTGCTTCTCTTTCTCTCCCCATCCCGAGGCATCCTGAGGTTTGGCCAGCTCCAGTCACGTCCCACCTCATGAAGATTATGGACTTTAAAGAAGTAGATGCCGAACTCGCAAACATCCTGAACCATCTAGAGACGTACCAGTGCCAATTGGATCCCACTACATGTGTGGAGTTTTGACATTGGACCTCCTGGAGTGTTTAAAGGCTCTGGCATGGAGAAGCTGATGCTGGATCTGTGATGATCACAAATTTTGAGCTCAGTAGCTCCTACTTTTATACCAAAGACTGTAGAAAGAACATTTACTTATAATCTTATACTCCAGTACTCATGTTAGTTCTCACTCTCCAGTGTTCTGTATTGTTGAAAGATTTATGATCAAACTCTTGATGTCACCCAAATGAGGATGGGTTCCCCTTTTGAGTCTGGTTCCTCTCAAGGTTTCTTCCTCATAACATCTAAGGGAGTTTTTCCTTGCCACAGTCACCACGGCTGCTCATCAGGGATAAACACACACCATTCACCTTCACTGTTGATTTCTGTAAAGCTGCTTTGAGACAATGTCTGTTGTGAAAAGCGCTATAGAAATAAACTTGACTTGACTTGACTTGACACTCCGTACGCTCCACACGCTCCACACACTCCGTACGCTCCACACGCTCCACACACTCCGTACGCTCCACACACTCCGTACACCACACACTCTACATGCTCCGTACACTCCACACACTCTACACGCTCCGTATGCTCCACACACTCCGTACGCTCCACACGCTCCACACGCGCCACACACTCCGTATGCTCCACATACTCCACACGCTCCACACACTCCGTACGCTCCACACACTCCGTATGCTCCACACACTTCACACACTCCGTACGCTCCACACACTCCGTACGCTCCACACACTTCACACACTCCACACACTCCGTACGCTCCACACACCCCACACGCATTGTGCGCTCCACACACTCCACATGCTCCGTACGCTTGACACACTCCACACGCATTGTGCGCTCCACACACTCCACACGCTCCTCACGCTCTTCACGCTCCGTACACTCAATACACCCCACACACTCATTCATAAATGCAATGAATCTTTTATACATCATCCACATAAGGTCAAGGTTACCCATGAAAGGTCAAGGTCACAATTTGTTATTTGTACTTGAGGTGATTATCATATGGCACGTCTCCCTCAGGAAATCCCTCACTCGGGCTCTCCAGAGCATCAGGACGCAGAAGAGATGTTTTTCCTCTTCAATTCCACATCCATTGATTTCATGTGACAAATCTGTAATGAACTTCCACTGCGTAATGAATCTTTTATTTGTTGTAAAAAATAAAGCATCGATTTTTGTCTGCTACCAGAAACAAACCTCTTCACAGTGCTCCAGAAAATCTCTCACCGCTTTAAAGTCAGACGTCTTCATATCGACTGTCACCTCATAACACGTCTTCCACCAGCCCCTTCTCCTGATACTCACGACATGTGAAAGATTATTGATATGCAGCAGAAGTACAGAGAACAGAGTACAGTTTGGAGAAGATCCACATCTGGGTGAAGTTCTGCAGACAAACACTGCACGTGATCCAGAGGAATGCACACCGACGGAGAACAAAAAGATAGTTTCTTCTAATGTGATCGACTGCGCAATGAAACATCAGAGACGTGACTTGGATCTGTCATTGTATTTTCCTACACACGTGTGATTGTACGTGTAAATGTACAAACGAGTAGGTGTCATGTGCTACTCTTTTTTTCCCCACGTGTTTGGTGAATATCTCTCATTCCAGGAAGAACCGTAGTGTCTGCACAGCTGCATGATCAGTTCTGTCACTGCCGTAAATCTGAATGATCAGATGTTGGTGTGACGTTACTTCATATCTTTGTTCACACACCTTTGTGGTTTCATCTGATGCTGCTGTAATAAACGTCTATGGAGACGTCATGAAGAAAAGCGAAGTCAGGAAGGAAGCCGGTGAGGAATCGAAGTGTTTATAGCTTCCTGTGTAGGCGTCGTTCCAGAGGTGAGTGGTGCGGGTCCAGATGTTCTGCTTTATTCACAGCGTTCAGTGTTTCAGTGTTGGTGAAGGTTTGGACCGACCGTTTCTGCGTAGCAGCTGTTTACCTGCATCGCAAAGTGCGAGAATTGAATCAATGTGAAAAGAAAAGAGAAACGAGGAAATGAGATCACGGAGCGTCTCTCCAGAACGGTGGAATTTCTACTTCGCAGATTTTTCCTCTTGTAATGATGCGCACGTATTTGATAAATCGCTCGCCGGTGCAATCGGAGCGCATTCGGAGACGTGCAGCAGACAGAATGGATTAAGATTCAAATGTGTGAAGATTTGCCCTAAAATATATATAAATACATATATATAATATACACCTCAAGAAGAGCACGCTCCAACCTCCAACACAGGAGGAACGAGAAGAATGGAGGAGAGAGAAGAGCACGTTCAGGATTTATTTTCTGAAATAATAGAAGACATGCTTTCATATCCTGATGCATTATTAAAACCATGACATTCCTCTAGGTTGCTCAGGGAACGCCGGCGAGATCGGCAGAACGAGCGCTCTGACGGATGGTGTTAGGATTCTGATGTGGTGTTGAGGGATCTTCTGAGTTTCAGCATGGTGTTAGATTAACAGTGAGACCCAGGAAGCGATAAAAACTGATTCACACACAGTCCCGCGTCACCTTTACACTCAGACGTGTCGCTGCACTACATCCTGGTGATCTCCTAAAGAATTCATCATAGGAAAATAATAAGTTGCGCTGGATCATGGGTTATTTTATAAGCTGTCAGTAAGATCTACGCTGCCTCAGGAGGAACGCTGAGAGGTCAGAAGAAGAAATAACTCCAACATGGACATGCAACATTTTTTCAGTGTTCTCCTAGAGTTCTCCCAGAGCTTTTTCTACATTCTATCTATCTATCTATCTATCTATCTATCTATCTATCTATCTATCTATCTATCTATCTATCTGTCTGTCTGTCTGTCTGTCTGTCTGTCTGTCTGTCTGTCTGGCTGGCTGGCTGTCTGTCTGGCTGGCTGGCTGTCTGGCTGGCTGTCTGGCTGGCTGTCTAGCGTTTCAAGACTGAAAGAAAATCACTAGAAGACGACAAGAGATCAGGAAGACCTTCGACGAGCTCAACCTGCATGATGATCGTCTGAGAACAATCCACACGATCTCACTTCCACACCTACACTACTCAACAGATTTGGCTCCTGCAGACTTCATCCTCTTCCCAAAGATGAAGATCCGGCTCACCGTTTTTGACACCGTTGCAGAGATCCGGTCCGAATCGCAGAAGGACACGCTCCAGAAGAACACTGGGAGCTCTGTATTGCTGTGTGAAGGTTCTGTTTTGAAGCTGATCGTGTGGAAATGTAGATAAATTAAGTATTTTCATGTAAACAGAGCGAATCTACAAACTTTTTGATACCACCTCGTATATAGATATATATTTATTTATTTATATTTATTGTACTCTTTAATTCCTATTTTGTGGCATTGTAAGTGTTGTGCTGCACCCTACACTTGTGTACAGTGTGTGTGTGTGTGTGTGTGTGTGTGTGTGTGTGTGTGTGTGTGTGTGTGTGTGTGTGTGAAATACAATTTTCAGAGCGAATGTTGAGTATGAGTGTACGTGTGTGCAGCACTTCGACTAGTTCCTCAGAAATCCAGACATGGTTCCACATTGTATTATTTATGTGGTTAGTGTGGAGTCGATTCCTGCACTCACACTCACTCGGGGTTTACAGAAAAAACTCTGCCTTTTTTCCTCTCCGCTTTTTATTTATTTATTTTTTTAGAATATTTTCACAAGCAGTGTTGGCACCTCTGTGTATTTGCAGTGTTTTCTCTCTCTCTCTCTCTCTCTCTCTCTCTCTCTCTCTATATATATATATATATATATATATATACACACACACACACACACACACACACACACACACACACACCTCCTCCTGCCATCATCACAGAAGATCAGATCAGGATGTGATGGAGGAAACTTGCACAGTGTCATGCTACATAGGAAGAAGACTGTTTCAGTTCATGTTCCTAGCATAGCTGTGTGTGTGTGTGTGTGTGCACCAGCTGGGTTGCCGTCTGTTTTGTGTGAGCGTGTCGGTGTGGAAGCCTACAGGAACACAGTCTCCATGTTTAGACTTGAGTCATGACCTGAAATCTGATCAGCTCATCCTCTCTACCTGCTTTATAAACGAGTGTGAGAGAGAGAGAGAGAGAGAGAGAGAGAGAGAGACGTCCCCCACATTTCTAACAGATACAGCTCACTACATCCAACAAATATTTTTTGAACATATTTATATATATATATTTATATTTTGCTAAAAGTCTTTGTTGCAGAGTAAATGCACAAATCAAATCAAAGCAGCGATTCAGCGACGCATCAATGACCCTCAACCAACACCCAACATTCACCGACGCGACTCTACTGACTGCTGAGTTCAGGATCCTGATTGGTCATAAGATGTTGATTAGTTCCCTAAACCAGACACTCTGACAGTAACGCAGTTTTATATTCATCCTTTCGGTGTGATGCGTTATCATAACAACAGGACCATGGACAGCGCCCACAACACCTGAACGCATTAAAAATGAATTCTCAGGATTCAAGATGCAGTGAAATGTAAACCCGATCTGCTGCTCAGAAATTGTGCATTATGTAAAAGGGTCTTTAAATATAAAATATAAGAGAATAAGATCAAATAAAAAAAAAAGTAAGTGAAGATATGAGAAAATATGCGATAAGGTGGTAAAATAGTGCAAATATATTTAGATGTGCAAAAGGAGAAGTATAAAATGTAATCAGGAATAACGGAGCAAAAGTGTAGCACTGTGTTCAGATGAAGAATGAAGACGTATGGTAGACTGAATGTCAGAATGTAAGACGCAGATTTTGTATAAAGGCATTGATTTTTTTTAACATTTATGAAAGGAGTCTCCAGTGTCAGAAGCAAAGCTGTGACTTTTCAGTCATCCTTAGACTTGAAGAAACTAATCCTAAATCCAGAAGTTCACCTTTTTAGCTACATGTAGCGAGAGAATAAAGAGAGGATGATAAGCCTCCCTTCCAGCCCTGCCTGATTCACCCTGATACTATATCTCTATAGCTCACAGATGCCTGTGATTGGACAGTGAGTCTGTGATTGACACTGCAGTGAAAGTATGCCCCGCCCACACGCAGCTTAATCTTCTCCCTTGGCATCATCAGGATTCGAAAAGTATTCAAGTTGAATGTTTTAGAAAAGTAACCCAAGAATTATTTTGTCTAACAGTAGAAAGGAAAAAGAAATCGCTGAAACCTTGACACGTGAGACTTTTTGCATTTTTATGCAAAGTGGATTTCGGCAGAGGCAAGAAAGAATTTCTCTTTGATTCATGGTTCTAAAATTGCTTTTTAAATTGGACTGCAGAAGAACAGGAAGCAGGTGAAGTTGAGGTTTGTGCAGTCAAATGCCTCATAGTCGGGTGACCTTCAGCTTGGGGTGTGACCACCCAATAACAAGTAACAATTAACACCTTTGAAAGAGATGTTTTTATAATGAAGAAAGAGATTTCCTCGTCCTTCTTTTTCCTCTTCCTCCATCTCCTCGATTTTAGACCCTGGGAACGCTCAGCCACTTTCTCATCTCCACACAGCATGGGTGTGAAACAGAAATGAGGTGGAAAATCACCTGCTAATTTGTGCAATGTGCCGTTTCCAAACCCGAGCTCATCCTTTTATGATGCAGATCTGATATCAGGAATCTCCCAAAAACTGGCTCTGATGATGAAGACCTGAGGCAAGAGCTTTGTAAATTCTATTTAGTGGTTAATGCTTTCAGCTACCAGGAGAAACACCTTCATTTCACAAACGGAAGTCAAAAATCAATCAGACAATATCGGGAGTATCAATGAATAATAATAATAAGTGCAGGGTTTTGTTGTTCTTCAGGAGCCAATGGGATTAGACAGAAGACCTGAAAGATCTGGTGGGAATGGTTCAAGTTCCTTCAGGAGCTGATGGGATTGATCAAAAATCTGGAGCATTCAGTATTCATCAGAATTTCTGTGGGAACAAACTGGCGCACATGAAGATGTTCCACAGAATTGCGTTGGTGAAACGATGTGCAGGAGGAGAAGGAGAAGGTTGAGTGGTTGAGATCATTCAGACTGCTGATTAGTGTTTTACAGTTAATGTAACTACAAACAGATCAAATCTAAATCCTTCTGCAATAAACACGGATTTATTCTTTACTTACACACGTTTATATCTCGGTTGTTAGATGTTTGCAGTGGTTCCTCCTGACATGGCTCTGGTGGTCATTCCTCTGGTCTGAAGAAGGCCTTGAAGAAACATTTCTACAGACAGAGCAGAAAGGAACGAGAGAATTCTTTTTTTTCCTGAATGTCTTTTTTAATGCCCTTTTTTTTTTTTTTTTACACGTGAAGCAGCTCACGGTCGTCCCTCACACCAAACATCTTCATCTCTATAGAACTGGTCCAGTAATGAGCTCTACAATGGCTGATAAATAAACACGCTATGAAGAGCTCTTATTAAAGGACACAGTTCATCATCATCACGGCCTCCAAAGGCCACCATGCAGTTCATCAGACCTTCAGAGAGGAGAAGAGAAAAGGAACATGAGAGGATTTCGTTTTCCCGAACACCACGACCATGTTATTGATGAACACACTCATCTACCTCTCTCTCTTTTTCTTTCTCTCTCTCTCTCTCTCTCTCTCTCTCTCT
>JAAIIK010024056.1:0-10354 GCA_014706435.1 Silurus glanis
GAGAGATCAACCTACATTAGATATCATTGATTTCTTTTCTCGTGTGTCTCCTAACAGAAGTCTGCACAAAGAGCAGTTCGGGAAAGTGAGAGGATCTTCACAGAGATGATCAAATCCATGGAGAGAAGACGTCGTAAGGTGAAAGATCTGATCAAAGCTCAAGAAAAAGCTGCAGTGAGTCGAGCTGAAGAAGTCATGACGCAACTAGAGCAGGAGATCGCAGAGCTGAAGAGAAGAAATGCTGAGATGGAGTGGCTTTTACAGGCAGATTCCATCTATTTCCTCCAGGTAACAGCAAAGAATTACACACACTTCTCAATTGTCCTGTATTTCAACAATCTTCTATTTAAAATATTATAAGCTCCATAGTTACAACACACTGTTGTTAAATTCTGCATTCACTATAACTCACAATAATAATCCCCCATGTTGTTTAGGAAAGTGATTAGGAAATGTGTACAATAGCTGTCTCACAGGTGTTTATAAGCAACAAAAATGTGTTCAACAACCATGAATATGTTTTATAGCTTAATTTGTCCAAATTAGCTATCTTTAGCTATGATATCAGTTCGGCAAACTCTCTCATCAGAATGGTTTTTAGTTCACAGGTGTGCCGATTAAAGTCAATTTATGACATTTCTTGCCTTCTTGATGAACTTCAATCATTAGTTTTGTGCAAAAGAAAGGGAGAGTAAATAACCATATTAGTGCTAGTACGACTACTGTACAAATCCATATTATAGCAAGAAAAACTCAGTAAAGTAAAGAGAAAAGATCCATTATTACTTCATAAGAAATGAAGGGCAGTTAATCTGAAAAATCTCAAGAACCTCTAATGTATTTCCCAAGTGCAGTCTCCAAAACCATCAAACACTATGATGAAACACACTCTCCTGTGGACCATCTCAGGAAAGCCAGACCAAGAGCTACCTCTGCTGCAGAGGATAAGTTTATTAGAATTACCAGCCTGCTGATTTACAAAAACTCTTCTTGGAGTTCAAGTGTCAGACATATTTCAACATCCACTGTTCAAATGAGAATGTGATTCAGGCCTTCATAGTTGTATTACAGCAAAAAAAAAAAAAAACATTACTTCAGAAGAGCAACAAGCAGAAGAGAATTGCTTAGACCAAGAAAAACAAGAAATAGAGATTAGATCAGTGGACAACTGTCCTTTGGTGTGAAGGGTCCAAATTGTCTTTGTTAGATGTACAGAAGGAATTGAAAAACGAGGTTTTGTTTACTACATAATTCCATATGTGTTCTTTCACAGTTTGGAAGTCTTTAGTATGAATATACAATGATGAAAATGATAAGCAATAAAGAAACAACCCTAAAGGAGAAGTTGTGTCCAAGCTTTTGACTTGTACTGTATATTCTGACACCCTGTTTATCTTTAATGTCTTTGCTTTTCTTTGTAGGGTTTCTCGTCTCTCTTGGACACTCCCGTATCGGAAGACTTGGACTCCATCAGACTCAGTACTTTCCTCTCTCTTGAGGATGTAACAGCATTTGTGGCTCAGCTGAAGGACAAAGTGGAGGCGTTCTGCTGCGAGGAGGTCAGAATGGTATCAAATACAGGTAGATCAATAGATTCTTTTTTTGAATTAAATCAAGAATTTGTTCTGGTGAGAAATGTGAGATTTCCATTCATAAGGATAGAGAGAACAGTTTATATAATTAGAACAGAAGGATCTTCAAAGGTCATTTGGATGGTTTCATGGTGTGACTTTATAAAGGGGTTCAATGTGAAGGCTTTTCTGTAAGGTAAACAGGGTTCTAAGTAGAAACGGTGAATGTTCCCTCAAATGGAAAAAAAAAATAAAAATCTTTGATCATTTGATTACTGTCATGTGGATGAATTGTGATTGTGTTACAGTAAAAGAACTCCAGATCCTTCCACTTCCTGAACCCAAAAGCAGGGAAGAGTTCCTACAGCGTAAGTTCTTTTTTTTTTTTCTTCAACAAAACCATAATACACATTTACCCGATTTCAGTGTTCGGACCTGGTGTGATTAACATTTACTTTTTTATCTCATTAATACACCTGAGCAGCTGTGGGAATAAGGGCCTTGCTCAGGGGCCCCAGAGTGTCAACTGACGACCTTCAAATTCAAAGTCCAACGACTTAACCACTAAGCTCCCACCTCCCCACCTGACCATTATGTTTCTTGTGTCTTAATATTTTTGGGTCTAAATATTTTTGAGCTACACCAAACTAAATATCACCAGAAGCCAATCAATTTCAAAAGCAAACAAAAAGCAAACAAGCCTGTTCACAGCAAAAGCCATTCAGTGATACCAACAAAAAAGGCCATAAAAAGGCCAAAATGACAACTAAAAAAGAGCAGACGTTGCAGTACCTCGTGGTACTGCATCCAAAATTTATCCTATGCAAGTGAATGCCTCCAACTTTGTAGTAACGGTTTGGGGAAGAACCACAACTGGATGGAAAAGGCAGATGTTCCAATACTATTGTTATACCTGCCTTTTACAACCAGTTGTGGTTCTTCCCCAAACTGTTACTACAAAGTTGGAGGCATTCACTTGTATAGGATAAATTTTGGATGCAGTAACATGAAACTAGGAGCCCCAAACCTGTTCAAGCATGACATTGCCCATGTGCACAAAGCCAGTTCCATGATATGCAAGATATGCTTTACATGGGTTGGAGTGGAAGATGATTTGTGGCCTACTATAGTTTAGATTTTTGACCTCAACTCTATTTAAACACCATTGGGATGAATGTGAATGTTGACTGCACCCCAGGCCTCCTCACTTCACCTACATCAGCACCTGACTACTAATTACATTGTGTCAGAATGACCACTAATCACTCTGAAATCTAGTAGAACATCTTCCCAGAAAAATGGATCTTATTATAAGAGCAAATGGGGACTAAATGTGGAATTGGATATTCAAAACAAACACACCCATTTTATTGGCACAAACTTGTCTATATAGTGTATAAGGATTTACAATAAACTCAGGTGCTATGATCCTGATTTATGACTACTCCTTGTGTTTCATCTTCTCCAGATTCCTATCAATTCACATTGGATCCCAACACGGTAAATAAACATCTCTGTCTGTCTGAGAGGAACACGGTGGTGACCTGCACTGAAACTGCACAATCATATTTGGCTCATCCAGAAAGATTTGATTATTATCTCCAGGTGTTGTGTAGAGAAGGCATCTGTGGACGCTGTTACTGGGAGCTGGAGTGGACCGGCCGTCATGGCGTCTCTATAGCAGTGTCGTATAAAACCATCAGCCGGAAAGGAAAAGGTACTGAATGTTTATTTGGCCGAAACAATCAGTCCTGGAGATTGTTTTGTTATCCTTCCCGCTACTCGTTCAGACACGTTAAGAAAGAAATTCAAATCCCAATAATACCCAGCTCCTCTAAAATAGGGGTGTATGTGGATCACAGGGCAGGAACTCTGTCCTTCTACAGTGTCTCGGAAACCATGAAGCTCCTTTACAGAGTTCATACCACATTCACTCAGCCTCTCTACCCCGGGTTTGTGGTGTGTTCAGGATCCACAATTAATTTGCAGTCAGCAGATACATGTGTGAAATAAAACGTTGGATGGAGTTACACTCGGATTGAACGTAACTTCAGAAATAAGCGATGAAAAAAAATAAAAGTATATAAATATACAGTATTTAAAGAGAAAAGTGTTTTTGTTGTAATATTCCTGATACACCAGCAGACTTGGGGTGGCAGTGCAGTGAAGCAGCAGAAGAATGAATGGCATTAAGGTGGCAGTGTGTATGCCTGTGAACAGTAGATCTTGCTCATCTACAGCTGAGCTAAATAAGTCTTTGTTAGGGGAGCTCCACTGTTTTATCAGTAGGTCATGGAGGCAGTGCTGTTTATTGTCCACAATGACTGAATTTATCGAGTATCCTCTTTTCCACCACCACCTCAAAACTATCCAGTCTGCAGCCTAATACAAAGCCTGCCTTCTTGACCAGCTTGTTGAGCTTTTTTATTTTTTTTGCATCACCAATGCTGGTGTTTCTGCCAGGATTTGGGTGGGTCCTGTGAGGATTCTGCTTTTTGTTTTTGTTTTTTTTGTGTTTTTCTCTGTTGCCCCACCAGATGTCGCCATAGTGTTCTTAATTAGTCACCCATTTTTTTCCACCTCTGCTTATCGCCTACTGTGTCTATTTAAGATCCCCCTTTTTTTGTCAGTTCCTTGCTGGGATGTGAACATTTTTATGTTTTGTTTCCTTGTCTCTGTTTTGATATCTCCAGGTTGCACAGTGTAAGTTCTTGTGTTTGCGTTTGTGTTTATGTATGTTTATTATGTGGTTTTGTACTGAAAATTCCATGTTAAATACTGTTCCACTGAGTTCACTAGTTTTTCCTTTCCAGAGCTCTTGTTTCACATTGTAGGCTTTTGTTTATTTTTTTGAAAAGTCAATACTTTTAGCAAAAATTCAATTAGATAGTGTCTCAATGATTGAGACATCATTAATTTTTAAATGTTATTGTGAATAAAAAAGAATTTCCAAAAAGCATACGACCTTATGTTCAGGTCTCCACAAACGTTTGCCCATATAGATGTATCTTAATTCACCAACAATTGCTTGAAAAAGTAAAGCTTTAATGTAGCTGGTTAGATGCTAAGACTGCAGATGAAAAATATTAATGCTACATATTACTGATAATGAAGTACAAAACATGTGAAAGGAAGGAACACTTCACATATTGTAGTTTTAAACAGTATCCGGCAGTAAAGATACTAATAGATATTTAAAGTAAAAGTATAACCAACACCATTCCCAACATGAAACATTTAGCAAACACTTAACATTATTCTGAAATTCCCAAATTCATCTTGCATGTCTAACGAATGAAATAAAATCATGTTGAAAAGAAAAAGTGTGGTCCTGAGTAATGAGAATCCAGCTGAATTCCATGCCTCCACTTCTAGTAGCCTATTAAAAAAAAAAGCCCATCAATCAGTTACATTATTCTATGAATAATTGTAACGTAGTGATAAATGTCTAAATCTCTGACCTCCACTAGAAGGTGATGCAGATGAAGTTGAGTTCTTGAGTCTGTGGCAGACTGACCCACTTCTTACTCTCAGCCAGCAGAGCTCCAGTTCTCTCCACACCATTACAGTCTTCCACTCCGGTTCCGTTCCCTGTGGCCCAGTTTTGGTAGCAGATGGTCTCACCACTCACCCAGTACCAGAAGCCCAGAGCGCAGGTGTGACGCAGACCAATCCACACATCGGTGGTGACGTTTTTAGTGGCGAATTCAACCCAGTCCTGCATTTCCTTCGAGTAAATATAGAGCAGGTCCACATGGTTCTGTCTGCAGAACCTCAGAGCTTCTCGCCACGTCTTCTTCTGAGCAATCACTTTGATTGGAGGTCGTTCTGCAATCAGACAAAAAAGATAATAGTAACAACAAAAGTTTTATTTATTAAGTATTTTTCTGCTACTTGCTCCTCTTATTCTTCTGAGTAACTTGTCTATATATTACAGTGCATCCAGAAAGTTTTCACAACACTTCATTTTTTCCACATTGTTATGTTACAGATTTATTCCAGATTTCTATGCACCTGAGCTCAATTTTAAGTGTCATGGCAAAGGTTGTGAATATTTATTTACGTGAATCAGTTTTTTTTTAAATAAATAAATTTGCAAATATTTTTTAAAAAGGTTTCATGTCATTATAAGGATTTGTTCGAAGAATTTTAAGGAAAATAATGAATTTAATACTTTTTGGAATAAGGCTGTAATGAAACAAAATGTGGAAAATGTAAAGCGCTGTGAAAACTTTCTGGAATTACTGTACAACCCATCAAATTTGGGTTATACAGTGCTATCAATGCTCTAGCTTTACCATAGGATAAAATTAATGGTAACAACTTTGTGTCCAAAATTTGAACCAATCTTTAGTTTTTTTTCTTTTTTTTTTTTTTTTAAGAAATGTAAAGAAATTTAGAATTTTGTCCAGTCAACACCAAAAGTGGTTCATCTTCATGGAAAGCCTCATAAAAGCAATCAAAATCAATTTGAATTCTCCAAATGATTTGGACATCTTCACACAACAAATCTCTAAAAATGCAAGAACATGCTAAAAATGCTTTCTGGGTGTTTGGAGGCTTGTAGATTTCATAATTATAATTTATTTGTCTGTACCTTGTATGCTTTAAACTAAACTTAAAAAGATATTTGAAAGAAATTAAGTAATAATAAGAATAAAAAAGGAACATGTTTGGTGGAAAAAGTTTGGTTCGCTCTATCATTTATTTACGTTCAGTTCATCCAGCTGTAACTACACTACAAGCTGTAAAGGTGACTTAATAAAATAGTAAATCTGCTGTAACATTGTTGGTTTACTCACTTCTATAACAAATAAATGAATTTGAATGACTGCAGTTTGCATCGTTCCATGTGTTATTTCCTGTATAGACTTCCACACAGTTACTCTCCACATTCTCGTTGTTCGGTTCTCCACAACACCAGTACGTGTAGTTGAATGAAGACCCATCTGACCAGACCCAGGACCTTTTTTCAGAAAGCTCCCAATACTAAAGAAAGATCATTTATATGTAGGAATGGATCACATTGAAAATATTTATTTGTGATTATTGAGCATTTTAAAATATTGAAAACCGCATTGTGGTAATTGGTAGTTTTAATTCTTAATTTATGGAACATTCACAATTTGTAAATAATATACCAATTATACAAGACAATATGCAATATAAAAATTAGTATATAAATATAAAATATATAGTATACACTGATCAGGCTTAACATTATGACCACCTGCCTAATATTGTGTTGGTCCCCCTTTTGCTGCTAAAACATTTCTGACCTGTCGAACATCTTCAGCAGTATGTTGGATCGGACCACACGGACCAGCCTTCACTCTCCACATGCATCAATGAGTCTCGGCCGTCCACGACCCTGTCGCCGGTTCACCACTGTTCCTTCCTTGGAGCGCTTTTTATAGATACTGACCACTGCAGACCAGGAACATCCCACAAGAGCTGCAGTTATGGAGATGCTCTGACCCAGACATCTAGACGTCACAATTTGTCAAACTCGCTCAAATCCTTACGCTCGCCCATTTTTCCTGCTTCTAACATCAACTTTGATGACAAACTGTTTACTTGCTGCCTAATAAATTAATACACCCACTCACAGGTGCCATGATGAAGAGATAATCAGTGTTCTTCACTTCACCACTCATAATGTTATTCCTGATCAGTGTGTTTGTATATATATATATATATATATATATATATATATATAATGAGAGAGAGATTTTATATCTATGTATACTTACAGTCATGTTTTGTTTCAGTCCTATCCAGAATTTGACCTTTTTCCCCTTGAGAAGCTCTTTTACAGCATTCATTTCATCCTCATTCGCAATGGTAGCCAAGTCACTGTAATTCTCCCTGCACCATTTCTGAGCTCGCTCCCATGTTGCTTTCACTTCCACCGCATAATAATGATGTGATGCGCCCAAAGCGAGAGCCCACAGTCCTGCAGGAAAAAAAGATCTCACATGAGCTGAGTAACATGATAATGAAACAGAAGAGAGGTTTATAAAGTAAAAAAATGTGAAGTGACCTGAGAAAAGCAGAATGAAGAACACTGCTGAAGCCATAACTCTGGAGAACAACAAATATTTGTTGTATTACAATGAAATGAAAAATGAATAAAAAAACGCTCATTCAGTTCATTAATTCTGCCAATTCAGCAAAGTCATCATCAACCTCAAATATATTTGAGAAAATTAATATTTCTTGATCATTGTTATCATAAATATCTCACTCTAAATGGTTCTCGGGCGAACTGAGATCGCCTTCGTACCTGGCCTGGTTATATTAACTCTTTAATTGGTTTCTCATATAAATGTGTAATATGACTTTGTTGAATGGAAAGAATTGACTAGCTTATAATTGGCCATTCAACAAAAATTTTAATGAAATGATGTGCTGCATATTTATTTACCTGGGGCTTTGAATAATTAAATATAAATTACTATTTAATAATAAATCTAATAAAATAATTTAAATAAAACAACCATTCCACAAGCTTCCAATAGTCTTGTATAAAAAAATATATATTTCTAAATATTTTTAAGATAATAATAAAGAGGAGGAGTGAAATCTAGAGTTCTTAATGTTTTTACTTACCAGTTAGTGATGGTAAAGATGCTCTGGTTTTTGTGTCTTTCTGTCTGATATCTATGTGCTGTGTGTTTCTTGTAAATGTCCCAGACCTTCACTTCATCCATTCATTTCCTCCTTTGCTCCTTTTACTTTTTATTACACTGTTTTTCATAAAGTTCTCTGCAGCACAATGCAAATTAACTAAATTCTGCAGCTCAAACACATCATCTAAGGCACGGGGGTCATACTTGTTCATTCAAGTGTGTGTTGATGAAATAATTGTGTTGGTGTGTTTTTCCTGGTGAAGTGCTTTTCAAGTTGTTGTTGTTTTTTTTCCATAAAAAAATGGCCACTTTATTTTCTGATTGATGCAAACATATATACTGCCTGCCAAAAAAAGAAAACCTGGGTACTACCTGTATTTAATAACCAAATTGGTAAGATGCTTTCATTACATAATTTGTGCAACTACAACTGCAACTGATGCAGTGAGTGGCCCTGTCCTTTTCTGTACAACCTTAGCCTTAAAATAAATACCTTTTATAAGGCTAATTGGAAGAAAGGCTTCATATTTGCTATGGAGCATAAATGGTAAAAAGATATGCACCAATCATTTCTAGTGCCTATAGTTGAAGCCTGTGGGGGCAGTGTTATGATCTGCGGTTGCGTCAGTTGTATATTAATGTATATTAATGTTATGTGACCAAAATAATGAGGTCACTGGACTTCCTGAATTAACTGAATAACCAGGTTTCAAAAATGCCAGGATACACTGGACTCAAATAATAAAAGTGTTTATGAGGCATCCACATAGCAAAATTGGTTTGGCCAAGTGTTGGTCCACACTTTCACTTGGCTCAAATACAGCAGTGAATTATGGTACTTGATTGGATCGGTTGGTTGCCAGAACTCGAGCCACATATGGTCCATCGCACAGCCATATTTCAGCCAAATGTATGACTATAGCTGTATGTAGGACCAAACAAGTTGGTTCCACAAGTCAGCCTCAACAAAAACTCAATCTAGCCACTTTATACACACCCTTGGCCCAGTTGAAAAATGCCTTGACAACAACAGTATTCTGAAATGCTGAATGTTTATGGCAATGTTTCACAAAGCTCTTAAACATCTATGTTTCAGTTCATGAACAAGCCATCATTCCTATCCGGGGCCAGATACAGTCATCTTTTACTGGTGGAATCGATTTTCTTTTCTGTGGCCACAGACGACAGATGGTTACGCCTCACAACTTCATGCCAAATCGCTGCTGCTACGTGAATATGACGTTTCACAACACTACAAAGACCGAGGCGTCGCCTGAGACTCACATAGGATACAGATTAACATGGCAGAGGTAGAGCTGTAACTTCCTGCAGACATAACAGGAAAAGAATGGCTCGTTTTATTTCATCTTTTTTATTTTTTTTTTTATTTTCACACTGTTTATGTGTTTGTGAAAGAGCATTGTGTTAGAATTCAGAAGGCACTTTTCTGAACCATATTGAATTGCAGAGCATCATATTTGTTCCTTTGCATCATTCCATTGAATTGCATTGTGTTGAATCAAATTGAAATTGTAATGGGGGAATCGTGTGCATCATATGTATCTTTAATATATGATATCGTTGGCTGTGCATGAGATACGAATCAGCCACAGTTATAGAGATGCACATCCCTAATATACAGTATCTCACAAAAGTTAGTACACCCCTTACATTTCCGCAAACATTTTAGTATCTTCTCAAAGGACAATACTATAGAACATGAACTTGGATATATTTTAGAGGAGTCAATGTGCAGCTTGTACAGCAGTACAGATTTACTGTCCTCTGAAAAAAACTCAACATACATCCATTACTGTTTATATAACTGGCAACAAAAGTGAGTATATTTCTATAGTATTGTCCCTTGAGAAGATATAGTAAAATAGTTGCCGAAATGTGAGGGGTGCACTCACTTTTGAGATACTGTATATATGTATATATATATATATATATATATACACAGAGAAACAAGAAGTACACAAAATACACAGGCCACATTTGTTTTTATTATATTTACTATCTTTTATGGTTTGAATGAAAATTGATGCATTTCAAATCTGCATTTGATTCCTGTCTACACAAATAAAAAATACAAACCTTCATCTCTCTGTGCAGAACCTGGTAGTGACCTGCAGTAAAACTAGAAATTTG
>JAAIIK010024057.1:0-27266 GCA_014706435.1 Silurus glanis
TCTCTGTGCAGAACCTGGTAGTGACCTGCAGTAAAACTAGAAATTTGTCTATTATCTCTGTGTATAGAGAGAACATGTACAGTATGAGGAAGCTGAGTGGAGCAGACCTCATAGGAAAAAAGTAATAAAAGTATAAAGTAATCAACAGGAATAAAAACGTTAATATTTGTTTGAGACCAAATGATCAGTTCTGGAGATTATTTCACTCAGGTGTGTTGCTTTGTTTAGGAAGGAAAAAGTACTGTAAAAGGAAATTAAATAAAATTATAGCTGTAGTGCCAGTGAGATATATCACATCATTACCAGAAACTGTCTTGCATACTTTAGAAACATGTGTGTGTGTGTGTGTGTGTGTGTGTGTGTGTGTGTGTGTGTATATATATATATATACACTATATAAATATTGGGTCACCTGGTCATAAGTTTGGTATGTGATTTTCGAGCAATGCATTCCACATTTAGTCCCAATTTGCTCTCTTCTAATGTGAATATGACAAATAAACACTCTGACTCTTGAATGCAAAACTGTTTGTTGCAATTGTTTCAGACTTTTTATTCATTACAGTCCAACTTTATGGTTGGACTCTATGGCCACTTTATCATGTGGAACCATCCTCAGCTGCAGTGAGTGGTTTCCAACTGAAGGCAATTCTCAAGGTGTGTCCCTCTAGTGGAGAATAAAGGCAGGGCAGGTGGGGTGCAATGAATGGCATGGTTTTTTTTTATTATTATTTTACTTTTATTATTATGTTTTATTCAATTATTTCAATTAAGTCATTATTGCATGTAAATTAAAAAAACATCAGATAGGGTACCTAACACATGTAAACCTAACACCTACACTTTTATTTTATTTTTTATTTTTTTTACTTGATGCTATTTGATGTTTTTGATTTAGAACTTATATTTTAATAAATTTGACATTCTTAAACTTAAAATATTTCATTAACATTTTCTGGGGTAATGGACAGGTAGGACTTAAAAAGTCATCCGGATTGGCAGTATAATGTTTGAGAACCACTGTTTTAAATCAAGACCCACACGTTTAACTATGAGATTGTCTGCTAGGTGGCAGCATTGTTTATTTCAGTGACCAGCGAGGAAGGGCAAAAATAAAGAATAAAAACAAATGTAAGTGGAAAAAGCAGGTTGAGGTAGTGTTCAACAGCAAACAGCAAAAAAAAATCCATCGTTTGGATGTTCTTCGGTTTCTTCGTGGCCTTGGTTCAGGATCACATTGCCGTAGATAGACTGCAGATCAGGAAGCTCAATGTGGATATTGAGCTCATAGTATCCAAACTATGTAATGTTCCCCATTACGATGCTCCCATTGGGGTAGGTGTAAAAGTTCCTGAGCGCTTTGAAAGATCTTTGATGTCTCAATCATCTAAGGAGTGTTGGTGTGATAGGACCATGTCAGGTTTTGCATGGTGGTAACCCATTGGTGTAGTGTTAATAATTACAAACCCAATCTACAGCATTGTGTTTATTACACATTCAATGCTTGTAACATCAAGGACTTGCTGAAGAAATCTGGGGACTCTGAGATTTTGACTTTCTATTCAATTCAGGTTTATTTCACAATAACCATTGTCTCAAAGCCACTTTACAGAATGTAAGAATTATAGAACAAAAATTGTAAAACAATTGAATTATGTGTATTTATCCCGAAATGAGCAAACCTGGGTGGACTGTGGCAAGAAAAAAACCCTTAGATGGTATGAGGAAGAAAACCGTGTAACCAGACTCAATAGGGAACCCGCCCTTATCTGGGCCATACCAAGAATGTGATTATAAATCGTTACACCATTACATGTAAAATGTAAAATATCAAGTTACAAGGTGAAGCTGGTGAGAGTGCGACAGTTTATAGCGGCTATAACGTTAAGTAAGAACAGGATCGAGCTCGTTACATGAACATTCTACAATATTACATGTAATTATTGTTGGATATAAGAGAATATGAGAACATCAATCCTTGCGTCTGTTTTTTTCATTCATTTACAAAGAGCTGATGAAAAACTCTTCATAATTAAGTTTATTCACTATAAAATCTTAACTATATCGGTGTATTGTGCATGTGCTTAATGCATATCTTTTTGGTATGCCATCAGGGTTGTTTCTAGCTTTTTTGGCACTCTAGGCGTCATTCCTATTGTCACCACCCCACTCAATAGCTCTGCCCTTCCTCCACAATGCTCCACCTCTACACCATACAAATCATTTGCAATTTACAATTAAAAATGTTAAACAAATTTAATAATCATTGCAAAATTGCTTGAAATCATGTATGTAAACATATACTGTATATTAAACGTCAGCAGAAAAACAGGTAAATAAGTAAATGAGTGAGGACAGCGGCGCTCACTGGTGATGTATGGCATTACAGTTCTGCTGATGAATCTGTTTTTCATCCTTGTGCTTTATTACTAACCAGTGTTGGATAAAGTGGTGTGCAGTGGGGTAAAACTGGGGTCCCTGATCATTTCAAAGGTTTTGCTTTGACATTTACTGTACATTTATATTTACAGTATTTGACAGACACCAGTATCCAGTATCCCTTGCTCAAGGGCCCAGCAGTGGCATGTTGGTGAATCTGGGATTCAAACTCATGCCTTCCTGATCAGAAGTCCAATATTTTACCACTAAACTATAGATGGATAAATGTCCCTGTGCTTTAGGTTGCTATGTGAGGTTGATGTAGTCATCATGCAGAGCTTTTAGTGAGTAGCTGGTGGACCATGCACGCTCCAATGTCCACTGATAGAAGATCTCCTCAGTCTGAAAGGAAGAAAAGTTTACCATGGTGTAAATGGATTTGAACACCAATTCTGGTCTTTGGCACTTTTTTTTAAGCCATTGTCTTCATATATATTTTAAAGACAGGAGCAGAGGTTTCAGATGTTGTGAGGAGAACTTGCCAGCAAAAAGAGTTATATTTAATACTCTACTGTGGTTGTATGTTGCTTTGTCTGCTTTGGTGATTCAGTTTTCCTTCTGCACGTGCATCCAGTGTAGATGTACAGTAGCCTGTGACCTCATTTCCAATTCCACCTCCCTGCTGCATTAATAGCTGATCTCTGTAGGCCCATAAGTGCCACAAAAATCCTTCTCAACCTGAAGATATACATACATACATAAATATCCCTTCATGTTAAGGTATTATTTAATCCCTCCTTGCTGAAATCACCATTTCCTGAATAAAAAGGCAGACATGTAAGTGTAGGATCAGTTCGTATGGCTTTTCTGAGGTAACCGATTCTGTAATAAATGCTGCGACGATTCCGTGTTTACGGTCACGTTTTTGCGATACCCCAGGGGTTGGCATGACGTATAGATGTGTCAAAATGGTGGTTAAGGTATAGGGACTGGATCATAAAACATCACGCCGGGGTAGAGTTTTATGCGCTCTGCTCCGAAAGTAAATCGACATGACGTGGACCAAACGGTATGGGGATGATGTCATCGATTTTCGCTACCGTGCAGCAGTAATATGTATAGATTTATTAGTAATAAACGTAGATTTACTGGGCCTGAGTTGTAAAAATATGATCACTGCATAGGAATTTCGTGTTTTTAAAGAGACAGTGTCGGCTCTTAAATGCGCAGTACACTATATGGACATCTGTACTGGAACGCTTGACTTTTCCAGCCATACGTGGTTCTTCTCCAAACTCTTACCACAAAGTATAGGACATCTCTGGATGCTGTTGTATAAAATTTTTCCTTCACTTGAACTAGTAGACTCAAAACCTGTTCCATAGAGAATGTGGCTGTTCACAAAGAGAGCTCCATGAAGATATGGTTTGGAAGATGTGAAAAATCTCCTGCTATAGTGCTCCAAACTTATTCAATGAACCCATTGAACCCTGACTGCACCCCAGACATCCTGACCGTCTCACCTACATCAGTACCTGATTTTACTAACACCCCTGCGGCTGAGCACAAATCTCCATAAAACCTGGAACATCTACTTAGAAGAGTGGATATGGATCGTTATAACAGCAAATCTGGACTAAATCTTGGAATAAGACTTATGCTCAGACGTCCGCAAACTTTTGCATCATGTATGCAAATTGAACGCTTTGTTATTCAGGTGGCTGCAGAGTATAAAAACTGCTCTGTGTATACGGTAATATATGCATCAGATAAAAGTGGAAGAAAGGAATGGTGTGTGTAAGCCTCGGCTGGAGAAAGAGGAACAGAGCGAGACAGAGGGAATTGATACCATGGTGCAGTGAGTTGAACTTGAAAAAATAAACACGATTTTTTTTTTTTTTTTGCTTCACCTTAATTCTAGTCCATGTTTTATGTTTGCAGGCCATGTGCAGGCAAGAAAGTCTTCACGTGCAGCTTTATTTTCAAGCTCTGAGGATTTGACTGGAACATGCTATACATTGGGCCTTTAGGTCAATAAACATTTTATATATAAACTAGTCATAAATATGGCATGTGTTTTTTTGAGCACCACATTCCACATTTAGTCCCAATTTGCTCTTATAATTCCCTTCACTCTTCTGAGAAGATGTTCTACTAGATTATGGAGATTTGTGTTCATCAACCACAAGGGTGTTAGTAAAGTCACTTTCGGATTTCGGACATTGGACATGCTGTTTCTCCAACATTTTAAGGCTTTTGCATGCAGGATTTGGTGTTGGTGTTCAATCTATAATGATCCCATGTTGAGCACATGTCATGCACAATTTGTTGCTCTGGAGCTCCTGGTTCCACAACACCAACGGACTTTATTAGACTGTAGAAAAGACAGATATTTCTCATTCGCCAGTGTTTTTTAGTGTTGTAATGATTTATCATCTCACTCTTGGTGTCACCCAAATGAGGATGGGTTCCCTTTTGAGTCTGGGTCCTTGCAAGGTTTCTTCTTCATAACATCTAAGGGCGTTTTTCCATGCCACAGTCACCCCAGGCTTCATCATCAGGAATAAACACACATCATTCACATAATTAAAGTTTGTTCTATAATTCTTACATTCTGAAAAGCTGCTTGAGACAATGTCTACTGTGAATAGTGCTATAGACATAAAGTAGTTATGAATGACTCTTTCCATACATGGATTTTATAGTGGACAAAGTACTAATCCTTTGCTTGAATCTGATACCAGTCAAAAGTAAGACTTTGACAGTTCTACTCCAGTAGCAGTACTAAATGTTCTCACTTTTCAACACATGTGAGAGCTCTATGTGAATAATTGACTGAGTTTATCCTTTCTTTCATATTGTTTGCATATTAGGCCTTTATAAGGAGGGAGTTTTCTATAGTTACACTCAACAGAACCACGGTATTACGTTTATGCTCTCGCCACAACTAAATAGTGAGGAATGTCATGTTTCCCTGAGATGCAGTTTTTGGGTTCAATCATTTCGTTTGTAAACCCAAACACTATTAGGAATGCAAACTAAGTTGTTACAGGACTTCTGTTGAGCCCGGAATAGTTCTGTGTTTACAGATTCCTATCATGATTATGAATCATCCTGCCTGTTTATTGACCCTCATGATGATGGACTTTAATATTGCCTCTTATCTGACCTCGAAAAATAAACATATGTTATTTGTGTACTGCCTCTTTAATTACGTGCTTATACAGTAGGATGTGCTGTCTGTAGATGAAGATATGAGATTATTATTTGGGCCATTTATAAAATCTTGTAGATCCTCTCTTCTCTCATTATCTTTCTTGTTACTTTGGACCATTGAGCAAGGCCCTTAACTCTCTGTGTTCCAGGGTCTTTGTGTCATGGCTGACCCTGCACTCTGACCTCACCTTCCTCACAAGTTAGCATATGCAAAGAAAGAATTTCACTGTGTATATGTAAAAAAAAAGAATAGCTTCTTTCTATCTATCTATCTATCTATCTATCTATCTATCTATCTATCTATCTATCTATCTATCTATCTATCTATCTATCTATCTATCTATCTATCTATCTATTAGGAAATACATTCTTCTTCTTCTTCTTCTTCTTTCGGCTTCTCCCATTAGGGGGCGCCACAGCGGATCATCCGTCTCCATACCCCCCTGTCCTCTACAACTGCCTTTTTCAACCCAACTACCTGCATGTCTTCCCTCACCACATCCATAAACCCAAAAAAGAAATACATTCAATTATTAGAAAATAAATAAAAATTTTCCCTCATACATACATTAGGGACAACATCTGGAATATTATCAGGTTCAGCCGGTATAAATGGGCTAGGAAATGTGGATATTTGTAGCGAATACTACTATAGAATAGGGATGTGCATCTCCATTCACATCTCGATGCATAGCCAACGTTATGATACGTTAAAGATAAATATGAAGCAGCTACCGATGCGATACGATACGATTCGCCCCCCCCGTTACGATGCAGTGAGATCCGATTTCATATCGATCACACGCCTTTGTAGTGCAAAGATGAAATAAAACCAGATGTTCAGCCACCAGGAAGATGCAGCTCTACCTCTGCCATGTTAATCTGTATTCTATGTGACTCTCAGGACACGCCTCGCTCTCCGTAGTGTTGTAATACGTCATATTCACGCACTTGAAAAATGATTTAGCAACAAGAAATCGATCTACATATCAAATATTGGTCACAAATTATTGGTCACTCTCTAAATACTAAAAGTATAGCGCATCTACTAATAATTATATATAAATAAATCAGTTCTTACCAATGCAAATATGTTAAAAACGATGCATTGTGATACAAATGACTTGTGGAAGCAATCAGTTTTTTTCCCCAAAAATGCATTTGGGATGTTGTTATTGCCCCATGTTTTAATATTTATTTATTGATGAGACTCTGTGATATAATGTATTGTTTAACCTTGATAGTGTTTCTACAACATCACAATGTCAGAAGGAAAAAAAAACACTTTACAGACAATGATTCAGATCTACCTATCCTTTACATAAAGGAAACATATCCTGTACGAGCTAATCCCAGACCAGCTCCCCCTCCTGCCAGTCTAAATTACATTTCTAATCCTGAGGATCACTACATCTGATTTCACCTCTGACCCCGTTCCTCTGTTTTGTATACACGGACCTCATGGGGGCTGAAGGTCAAGTGAAACTGATTCAGAGAACATTCAAGCTCCTGAGTAAATACGCTCGAATGTTGTCATTAAACAAGACCTTCCTCTGATTGCCCCAGAGAGATGAGCTCATGTTTACCGCAACCGGAGGTATATTTTACTCCTATTCCACCCTCCTGATTAGTTTGTTCCGTAGAGTTTCACCGATTGGACTTATCTGACTTACTCCTAATTATTTCAGGTTTTAAATAAAGAACAGCTGTGCACTAAAGCTAAAATAAAAATGAGAAATGCACCATATTTGGCTCAGTAACAACAAATGAAACTCCTTCAAGATCCAAAATATTATTATATTTCATATTATTTTCGCAGGAAACCAATTGGCCTTCAGTAACTGCTGGTTATCCCTGTCAGAGTAGTGGTGCATCTGGAGTTTATCCAGCGTTCCAGTTGATTTATAGGCCCCAGACCTGTTTTTGGACAGTGGAGGGGGGGTTCTGAAAACCCAGAAGGAACATGGAGAACTTTGAGATTCTCCTTGAAAGAGATACCTTAAGGATGAACCAGGGATACTGGAGACATCTTTGTAGTTTGCTTGTAATAATAATTTTTGGAGGATGGTGAAGACCATGGACTTGCTTGGGTTTTTTTATTTAAAAGTTGATGAGTGATCCAGATTGTCGCTGAGAAGGGACCTTGAGTTTCCACTGACCATATATGTATATGGTTTGACAAGCATAAGGCTGGGCAATATCAAGACCGAATATCCATTGCTGGTCAGAACAGGCGTCCTGCGTTCGGGTCACAATGTTTCGCTTTAAACAGAACAGGCCACAGTTATGCTTTAGGATTCTGCCAGCGAAGAGCTGGAAGTCTTCAGTCTTCAGTCCTGCCACAGTTCATTCATAATGCTGCCAGACAGAAACATTCTTGGCCACCTGACAAGGTCAAAGCTGTCGGGAGTCTTTCACTCATCAGGAGTGCAATGAATCATCCATAGTGATGGAGTTATAAAGAAGATAGAGTGCTTGCTGTGGGCTCCACCCAGTCCACCGGGACAGAACGAGAAATGCAAGGGCTTGAGGAAACGGCCATCTGCTTTGTTTTATGGGATAGGAATTGAAGCAGTGGGGCATTTGTTTTTCAGTTTCATTTGTATCAAAAACGATTAAAATTTGAACTCATTCACTTTGGGGAATTGTTTTATTCAGGTTTAGGGTGGTGGATTTGAGAAGAAGAGAATCCTGGGAACATTTGGAACAAGGCCAACATTCTAACTGATGCACTTTACACACAAGTTCGCAACTTAATTTCGTTTATACTTTAGAGCTGATAGTCCACTTAGCATCTCAAACCCATACACATGGAGACTGTGAAATTCTACTTCAGCCTCGAGTCAGGATAGAAACAGGGGCTGTAAATTTGTGAGTCTGTAATATTATCCACTACACTATGTTGATGGTCCCCAATTACCAGGAGGTCGTGACCCAGGAAGGGTTGCTACGAGGTCGGAAGGACGTCCTGGGGGAAATGTCTATAGATGACATGTTCTGAAACAAAAATACTTTTAAAATTCGTTCCAAAGTATCATTCATTGTATTTACATAAAATAATTTGGTGTTTCTAAAAATAAAAAAAGATCCTGTCGCTTAACACAAAGTTTACGCCCCCGAAAGGTGGTACACTCACTTGCATACAGCTTCCTATTCACTGGCTGAATACAAGGCACTTATTAATTACTTTGTGTTCAGCCATATTAGAAGTTGTTTCTCTGATACTTGACTGTTTCTTAAGTTGTTATATTCTATAACTTTTCGTTCCATTTTTTTGTTATTTTGGAAAATCAGTTGCTGCTTTCTTGGGCCAGGTCGCTCTTGTAAAAGAGATTTTAATCTCACAAAGGTTTTATCCTGGTTAAATAAAGGATATTATAAAAGGGAGGTGATGGGTATGAAAGTCCTAAGAGGTCATGCATTTTAATATTTGTTCTTTCCTGTTTTCTCATGATCACGACTCGTTCTTGTTGGTTGCATGGATGCGACAAATGGTTATGTTTATTACCATGATGCTGCAATGATGCTGCCTCTAGAACATCTTATATCAAATTCACAGAAAAATGAAGTACTGAGCACGGTGAATGTTCTAGATGCAGCATCATGGATAATACGTGGATGGTCTTTTGTGTATTCCACCAGAATGCGGAATACGCAAAAAAAAAATGAAGTACTGATCATAAGGAAATTGTTGTTATGTAAAGATCACGAGAAAAATATCATAATGCATGGCCTCTTAGGACTTCTGTAGATAAGGCATTGGACTTTGTATCCAAAGGTCATGAGTTCAAATCCCAGCCAATCCCTAAACAAGGCCCTTAAACTCATAGCTGCTTAGTTGTATAAATGAGATCAATGTAAAAGCGTCTGCCAGATACTATAAATATAAATATGAAATAACTAATGAACTATTGTGTGGTACTTTATCTTCTCATTCGGATTTATCTACATGCTTATACAGAAAATCAGCATCACTGTACTTTTTGTAAGCTCTGGTGTAAACTTTAAGCCCGGATTGGACTGCGAAAACATTTATACACAGTTTCAGTAAAATATTCCTAAGTGAGGCTCGAGTTTGGTCAGCTTTGTTATTCTGCACTGCTCAGGAACCCCGAGAGCCGATTTCTGATCTGGTTTTGAAACACATCTATAAATATTCCCCCCCTTTTCATCTCGAACCACATTTCCCAACACATGGTTTGAATTGTCTGGAGTGTTGCTACAAGACATAAAGGTCGTCCCGTGATGAAGTTTGTTTTCGCGTCCAGTCAGCAATATTACCGCTGGCCGGCACCCCCTGGGAGCTACTCTATAACATGTGGAGGTCGTTTGCACGAATTCCTCAATAGAAGAAAAACAGAAGAAGGAAAACAGAGTATGGAGAGTATGGATTTACTGTTTCTCTGGCTGGGTGTGGGTCTGCAGGATGGTTTCCCCAGTGTAACACCCAGAGTTATGAGAGATGAAATGTTTTTTTTCTTGACATTCCTGTACATTTCTTTCTCCAGGAGGCCTGTAGAATATAAAATTTGCAAAGATCCTAATCACAGAAAGCACTTTATTTAGTGTCATTGGTGGAAAAAGATTCCAGATTGCTTTTCTTTCGAATTATTTCTTTCCAGCTTTTATCCATTTGGACGAGCCTTGAAGTGTGGAATGTTTTAAATCATTTGTGGTGGTTAGCAAGGCATTTTTGTGTTATGTTGCTTTGGTTAAATCCCAGACATGTTTGGTAAATATTTGTTTCATGCTAGTGTTTTGTCTGCTTATTCCTTAGAAATGCAAATCAGGCTGTAGCATCTGCAAGAAATTTAACATGCAAGAGTTTTAAAGAGGGGTAAAAACCTAAAGACTGACCAGGTTGAATGAAGTGCTAAAGAAAAAACACTTCTACCCCCAAAAAAAAGACAACAAAACGATTCATAGATCTACAAGATAAGCATTCGTTTACGTCTTTGAACCCGGAGAACATGTCTGCTTGATCTGAAGAAGTGGAGTGTGGAAGAATGCAGGTTCTAAAACCCCCGTGTCTGGGCGATAGAAGGCTGTTTGAGAACGCGAGATTCGAGTTCGCCACATGAAGGGCATTCCATGGTCTGGGTCCAGTTAAAATACCGCACGAGTGAAAATGCACTTTGGATCAGACTCTGATTTTCCGCTGGAACCCACTTCCTTTCAGAATTCCTGTCTACTGCATTGAATTAGACTGGCCAAAATGGTTCAACAAGGAATGCTTTACTCCGGTGTGTGTGTTTGAAGTGCATGATGAGAACAAGTTGTAGGTCTGGGGCTCAGCTTCAAGGAAAATGTCCATGCATGCACTTTAATAGGAACACCTGCACGTTTATGCTGAATATCTAATCAGTCGGTCATGTGGCAGCATCATAATGTGAAGGTCAAGAGTCAGAAGAGCAGGTCAAGGGCTTTACATTAAGCACCAGAATAGGAGAAAGGTGTGATCTCAGTGAATTTCAACCCAGTACAGATGAACTGGTTGGAGAATTTCTCAAAATGCTCATCTCCTGGGATTTTTCACACACAGCCAATTTTGTGTGGTGAAAAAGATTTCAGAGCAAAATGACCAGACAGATTACATCCATGGTGAGCAGAAAAGCATCCCAGAATCTATAACAGATGGGCTACAACTGCAAAGTTCTTCCAGTCGTTTTATGGTTGGCTTCAGGAGCAGTGCAGCATGGATCACATTCTGGCACCGAACACCAGGACAGCCACATGAACACTTACATGCTCTAGCTATTGTGCTATAAAAATAAAAAGATGTGCATTACAACTTTTTAAAAATGTATTTCTGTATTTTTCTGTGCAAAAAATTATTATAAAATGTATAAAAAAAGATATATTGTTTTTGGAATAGCACTATTATTATTATTATTATTATTATTTATTATTATTATTTGGTTTTTATTTATTTAATTTTTTATCGTTTATTAAAAAATGCACAACTGGAAGCTTCTGTTACCAAACAAATTCCTTGTCACTGCAAACATTCTTGGCAATTAAGCTTTTTTTTAATTCTTATTTCTGATTAGCATAAAAGCAACTGATGTAAAACGTTAGCAAATACTACACTTGGAACAGACTGCAAAGAACATATATGTGTATATGTATGTATATGTATATAACATTATCTAAAAAAAAAAAACACCCCATGATACATTTAGTTTCCATTTGCTGTAATAATAAGATCCACTCTTTCGGGAAGACATTCCATTAGATTTTGTGTAGATTTGTGTGAGATATCAGGTACTGATGTAGGTGAGGTGAGGAGACCTGGGGTGCAGTCAGCATTCCAATTCATCCCAGAGCTCCAATTTCCACACGAAAAGCAGATCTTCAAAGAGCTGGCTTTGTGCACAGTGGCATTGTCATGCTGGAACATGTCTGGGTCCCCTGGATCAACTAAATACTGCAGTATCCCAAGACGTCCTCCACAATTGTGTACCTCTACTTTGGTGTAACAATTCAAGAAAAAAAAACACATCTGTATGGAACAGTTGGGTGTCGCAATATTTTTGGACCAAATGCGGACCACTACAACGTAGACGGGACTTTAGTGTGTTATTACATCCAACATTTAAGTAGATCAGGTTTTTTTTTTATTCAAAAATATTTAACACTTTAGTCATAATACACCTTTTATTCATCAAGTGGTATCACAGCATGTTTCCACAGTCTTTTTGATTACACAAAAATATATTTATTTAGAAAAAGAAAAAATAATATATATATAAAAAAAAAAAGAATTGTCGGTTCCCAGCCACAAAAGTTTCACTGAGACACGTTTATAGTGGTCTCTCACACTTCATACACATACATCGAGTAAAAGAATACTGGCTTAAAGGTAAATAATACACTGTGTGAACTGTGTTTCTTTGTGTCCGGGACTCATCTTAAACCAGCAGACTGAAATCCCAGCTTCTGTCACAGGACACACATCAACGGTAAATGGACTGTGAATAATTCAGTCTGAAAGAGGCACTGGATCTGATGGTGGTGATGATGATGATGATGAGAAATATCCAATATAAATGAAGCCTAGCCCATGTTTATTATATTCACTTTATATCTAAGAATCAGCCACCAGTAATGTGATCAAGGTCCTTGTGTTGTATGAATGAGATCATTGTACAGTAAGTCACTCTGGATAAGGGTGTCTGCCAAATGCTATGAATGGGGAAGTGGTAGCTCAGTGGTTACAATGTTCTAACAGAAGGTTGTTAGTTCAAATCCCAAAACCCATTCTGCCACAACTGGGCCTTTAAGCAAGGCATTTAACCCTAAAAAGTTCACTTGTAGGAATGGCATACATGTAAGTCACTCTGGATAAGGGGGTCTGACGAATGCCATGAATGGGAAAGTGGTGCCTGAGTGGTTAAAACTTCTAAACAGAAGGTTGTGTGTTCAAATCCCAGCACTACTGAGCTGCCACTGCTGGGCCTTTGAGCAAAGCCTTTAACCATCAACTGCTCAGTTGAATGAATTACAATTATAAATGTAGGTTATTTTTTGGCCTCATGAAATCCGATGTCCAAATAATGATAACACTCAAGTACACTGAAATTATTAGGCACCCCATTCTGTCAAGTCTGGGTACGTTTTAGTCGTAAAAAAAAGTCCCCAAAAGATCAGCAGTCCCTGAAATACTCAGATCAGCCTGACACCAATCTGATTCCCCAATCGGATACTTTATCTTAATATTATCTGATGCACTCATCTATGCCTTCATGCCTTCACACAATGACCTCCCCCCTCAGGAAACCCTGATTGGATATGTACATGGATGAAAAATGTAAAAGGGTTCCTAATAAACTTGTCAGAGTGTGTATCTTGAAATTAAGTTAAAAAAAATGAAATATTGAGTCACGATAACTATAGAACTACATCTCATTTGCTTTTTTTTCAACGACGTGGTTCAGGGCTTTCGCAAGTAACAGATCAAGGCATTTTATAACTTATAATTATTTGAAATGTAATATAAAAAAATATTCATTTGCATTTCTATTAAAAAAAATCCTTCCTCCTACCTAGGAATTTGTTTCAGACAAAGGTTATATATCTGCATCCTCTCAGAAATAGCTTCGCTGTCCTTTTGAGCTGTCGAGAATTCACAATTCGGGTGGAGGAACAAACAAGAGGCTCGAGCAGAGGCCCGATTTTCGACATGCCTTCGATTTGGCACGTTGAGATTCACATGTGGTTTACATCTGTCCAGTGTAGGCCAGTCTTGCTGATGGGCGAAGCCAGGGCTAGCCCGGTGACCAGTCCAATCCCATCCTAGGCTGTTCAAGGGCTGTTCAGAGTCATGCTAATGTCAGGTGGTTGTTCCGTTCCACGCTGGGAAGAAGCTCTTTCTTTATAGGAGTGGGTGGAAGGGAGGAGCCTCTGTGCTTTGACCTGAAGAGGTCAGATATGTAGAATGCCTGGAAAGAATAGGGAGAAAGAGCAGAAAATATGATTAGAGCTAGTGCATGTTAAAAAAAAATACATCAGTGAAGCAAATAAAAAGTATATACATATATACTTGGATCAGACTCTAATATTGTGTTGGTCCCATTTTGCTGCTAAAACAGTTGTGAGCCGTCGATCATTAACAGCATGAACTTATTCAGCAGTTTGATCTACAGGAGCTCGTCTGTTGGATCGGACCACACGGACCAGCCTTCACTCCCCACGTGCATCGATGATCCTCGGCCGCCCACGACCCTGTCGCCGGTTCACCACTGTTCCTTCCTTGGAGCGGTTTTAAAAGATACTGACCACTGCAGACCAGGAACATCCCACAAGAGCTGCAGTTTTGGAGATGCTCTGACCCAGTCGTCTAGACGTCACAATTTATCAAACTCGCTCAAATCCTTACGCTCGCCCATTTTTCCTGCTTCTAGCATCAACTTTGAGGACAAAATGTTCACTTGCTGCCTAATAAATAAATCCACCCACTAACAGGTGCCATGATGAAGAGATCATCAGTGTTCCAGAAAATATTTATTGAGTTTATTGAGAGTATTATATTGCAATAATGCAATAATCTGGGATGGATGAATGGATCGATGGATAGACAACCAGAAAATATTTGTATTCATTTGACTAATATCCTGATGAAGTGTAGCTCTAATTCCATGGTGCATGTTGATCTTGACAGCCACACAGTTTCTGTCAGGTTCCTGGGGTTAGATTTATGGTTCTATTTATGTATAGGTTCTGCCAACAAGGGCATTAATAGGAATATAAATGTGTGCCCTTACAACGCAGTAGGCCACCAGGGCTCCCTGTACAAATCCAGCCAGGACGTCACTGGGGTGGTGCTTATGATCAGAGACCCGCGATAGACCGGTGTAGAAGGCCATCATGAGGAGTGTGAACTGCACCAGAGGCCGGAGCAGCCGCGCTCCTTCCCAGGTGAACCTTGACTGTAGGTACAGCTACACACACACACACACACACACACACACACACACACACAATCATTAGACTGGAGAAAGTACACACAACACACTTATTTTTTAACAAGACTTCAATATAAAATGAAAAAACAATTAGGTACTTACAGCCAAATAGAGCATGGTGTACATGGAAAAAGAGGCGTGGCCTGAGAAAAATGACTTCCTGTTTAGAGAGATAGAGAGAGAACAGATTAATATCTTTGTCCACATGGAAATATGAATTGAAGTCAATTTAGCAGTCATTATGGACACAATATGGATGGCTAGAGAGGAAGTAGTGTCTGTTTCTGTGTCTCTTCTAGGGACAGCATTAGATCTGTAAACGGTTTAGTGTGATAACTGGATTGATATAATGCTCACTGGTGCACTTTTGCACATCCATCACTTTGCTTTAAAGGCATTAGCCTAGATAATACAGGTCTGCTATGGGATTAAGAGGAACATGCTAATGTCCTTATGTAACTTATGCAAATACGGTTGGAAGACATGTTGGCTACTTGGACAGTGAGCACATCTTTTATATGTGCAGAACCTGTAAAAAGTTTTTGAGAGACATGTTCAATTTTTGTAATGGTGAAATATGGAATGAGAGACATGTTGGTTCAAGATTCCTTTCACTTTCTGGAATAAGCCTCCAAAACAACCCCAAACCAATTGGCTTCCACCTCCATGTGTGAGTGTGGGGGTGAGGCAGTCTGATCACACCTTCTTTCCTGGTCTACAGCTTACAGAAGTTCTTCTGTTAGAGACACAAATGTCCCATTTGGACTCTACAGCATTTTCTTCCTGCCATTTGTCTTTGCCTGGTTTCTTGCATAGTAGCAAAAGGAACATGCATGTGTCTCAAAAACCATAAAAGACTCCAGACTTTTCACTCTATGTTGGAGCCGGAAATGCATTTCAGTTCATAAGAAACCAGCTTTGATTACACAACCCCAGATATTAACTATTAAATATCCGTCTCTGCATCGATTTCTAGATGTATTCCGTTCCGGCCGACGCGTATGTAATTGTGTTCCTATTCCTATTTATTTTTATTATTATCCAAGTTATTATTATAATTGTATATAATTCTATAATATAATTCTTTTATATTATATAATTATATTCTATAATTATTATCCCAAAAAAAAAATCTTGATTATGATTCATTTCTTAATTGTAAATATATGTAGCATTCTACATTACAGATATTGCCTCTCTGGATCATACCTGGCCTCTTGAACCTGGCTTTCCTCCCCTGTGCACATGTACTCTGTGATGTAACCCAGCGAGCAGTTGATCCGGGAGAAATCGGGTCTGCACACGTCCAGGAAGTGAGGACGCAGGCGGCCCACCGACACCTTGGCGATATCTGTGAAGGACTGGCTGATGGCGCAGCCGAAGAGGAACACACCGACCTGCTTGTAGAGGGCCGACAGGTAGGGGTTTCTGACGAACGCGTTGGAGCCCTCGTGGAGAAAGTGGATCCGATAGCTCTCGCCTATCGTGATCTGTATGTGGTTAAAGGTCAAAGAAAAAAGGGGGTATCAAGATCAAGCTACAGTATCCGACGGCTAGTTCGTGCAACATCTTCATTCGCTCTTATAATAGGCTCCACCCTTCTGGGAAGATGTTCTTCTAGATTTTATGAATTTAGCTACAAGGGTGTTAGTAAAGGCAGATGACCTGGGGTACAGTCAGCGTTCCAATTCATCCCAAAGGTGTTCGGTAGGGATGAGATCAGAGCTCTATAGCAGGCCACTCAAGATCTTCCTCTCAAAAGCATGTAAACCAGATCTTCAAGGAGCTCACTTTGTGCACAGGGGCATTGCCATGCTGGAACAGGTTTGGGTTTCCAAGTTCAAGTGAATGCAAAATTTTATTAGAGCGCATCTAAAGACGTTGTGTACAATTTAGTGCCTCCAGATTTGTGGTAACAGTTTGGAGAAGAACACCATATAGCAGGAAAGATCAGGTGTTCCAATACTTTAGGAACTGTTTCTCAGTTGCTTTGGAGCATTTAATAAATAATATTTAATATTGGCAAATCATTAATTTATATCTAATCTAATCTAATAATAATAATAATAATAATAATAATAATAATAATATATTTATTAATGAATTTTATTTAAATTAATATAAAAAGTATATATTTATAAAAAATATAATTAATTAATTAATTAATTAATTAATTAATTAATTAATTAATTAATATAATAATAATAATAATAATATTAATAGTATTAATGCAAACAAGATCTTCAAAATGTTTAGTCGCGTTGTCAGTATGATGCTGCACAGTTTCCGTGTTTCCTGATGTAGACTACGGTTTGGATCATAATGATTGAAAATGCATGAGGCTGAATTTTTTGTTTGGCATCTATGAATTTCAGCAGCACAAATTCATTTATTTGTTGAATATTTGATTTATATTAATTGTATGAGACCATACAGGATTCACATTTTTACTGTACTGCACTGTATTAGTGTTCGTTTGTTTTCTGGTTGTTCATCAATTCTGTGTTTTGCTCTGTTGCCAATTGAAGGTTCACAAGATTCACCTTTGACCTGTTTTAGAGAACCGGTTGATTATCGGTTTGATCTGATGCCATTCACACGCCTTCATTAATGACATTCAAGATTCATTTGCACAATTCATCAATTCAACACATTTACAATAGAAATTTGAATAGAAATGTCTAATTAAGCTAAACTAGTTTAATCATTTTACAATTAATGACGTACACAATGAACTGATGCTGAGATGTTTTGGGGGTTAAAACTTTTCAGGTGAAACCAGTGTAATATATTGTAATCAACATGAACATAAACAACTGATAATGTAGGAAACAGCAGACACTCATACACAATCCATTAAATGATGTACAAAAGCGTTCGGAATTTGATCAAAGCAACGAGAAATGTTCTTATGATGAGCACAAGCGGTTTTGAAATGTTTTGAAGTGTTAATTTCTGGTCTTAGAAGCTCTCCAAAGCACCTGTGAAGTTATTCTGGCACACTCTACTACATATTCTATACATAAATCTAGAAAAGAAGAGGAAAAATTTGGTGTGTTGTACTCAGGTGGAAAATTGTGAAACTAGAGCACATTTTTTCGTTTTTTTTCTTCTTAAAAAATGATTCCTCCATCTGTGTTGGTAACGTTAATCCCGAGCTTTCAGGGAAAATCGTTTGGCTGATCGCATCCGGGGGCCACTGACGGAATTTACGGTTACTTTTAAACATAATTTTCTTCACACATACATATAATACGAACCATATGTCTCAGCTCAAACCCCTCCCTTCATACCAGATCCAAGCCCCACCCCCCACACTCCACCCCCAATCTATTTCCTGCTAAGCTGAGAGAAAAATGTGTGCGAGGGAGAATAGTGGGATGCGGCTGGTTTTAATAAAGAGAATCACTGAGCTAGCTGTTGAGTCTCACGCTGATGGTATGTTGTTTGGTTTCCAGTCTGAAGGCCGGGGCCTCTCTTCTCTCACTCTAGCGCTGGTCTGGGACCAGTTTTCTCGCTCGGACGAAGGCTGTAATGCGATCCTCTGTCGGACCGCTCTCACGGAAACACCTGGCCTATAAGAGCGGGGAAAAAAAATCCCTCGGACGAGGTAACCTGCCATCGAACCTGCAAATCTTTTCTAGGAAATGGACATTTCTTTTTGAAAAATGAAAAAAGAAACTGAGTCGGGCTGAGACGAGGGAGGGGGTCTGACTCTTGAAAGAAGAATCCAAAAGACTATGTGTGTCACTTTATGCACTTTTCGCAATTTTTTTTTTTATGTAGCATCACTTGCAATATTGTATTCATTTATATGTTATAACGATATATAACAATTAATTCATTACATTCTGCTTTTTCTTTTCTTTTCTTTTTTTTGTGTAACCCGCTGCTGCTGTAATGCAATAATTTCCCTCACGAGATCAAAGTATGTCTAAGTCTAAGTCTTGGACAGTCTGAGAGTATGGAAGATTATTTCTGAGCAAATGAGTGACATTTCTGATACATAAAGCAGCGTAGATGAGATTCAAGTGAACCCTCAGGCGTCCTGTCAGTTCCACTCACTTCACTTTTTTTAAACAGTTTCAGGTTCTGAAATAATTTCTGATCGACCTTCACCTCCACATCTTCTCAAGAATATCTCAAATAGGTGCAATTGAGGGAAATAAACCTGAATCCAGAGCTGATCATGGAAACTCCAGGTGTAAAACCCTGGACACACCCTGGTCACGCCCTGGACACGCCCCCGGATACACGGTAAAAACAACCCACTGAATCAAATCTAGTCAAGGATTTATTCTCATTCCAACCATATACAGTGTAGAACAAAGTGAAACATCTTCCCAGGACCAAGGTGCTCCGTCAAACAACATAAAATGACCAAAAACACAAAGTGCGCACGTGCAACATTTAGTGCAAACAAAAAAACCAAAGACATCATAAAACAAGGAGACAGCAAAGACAAATTGTGAAAAACGCTAAACACAGCAACACTGTAGCGCTAATCAGTGCGGTACAGAAGATTGTGCATGTGGATTTTCGAAATAAGAGTAAAATACAAATACTGTACATGTAACCTACCGAGAGGATGACGATGAGCGTTCCTACTGCTGATAAAACCCCGTCGCTGATGGTCTCCCTGTCTTTAGCCGGGTATTTTATGGAGTCGTCGCCGCAGTAGAAGCCGCGGCGGTACGGCCGGACCGCGCTCGACTCGATGATCAGGAACGGCAAACCAGCTAAAAACAGAGAGACGAGATCGTGGCATGAGATAACCTGGAGTCTTTCAACTGATATACATCTGCTATGTACGGCAGCGTGAAGTAAACGTACTTCGCTTATCACCTTTTTGTTTACATTTTCTAGTTTTATCAGAGTGTCAAAGATAGAAGCAACTTTTTTCTTTACTCAACTACATTTACGATTCAATAGATGGACTTTTTACTCCACTATATTTTAATAAACAATGACGGCTATCAATTACATTTTGGACCTCTGTTGAAGACGTCATTAACACTCCCCCAAACCAACATCTGCGGCCTGTGAGCGCGTGAGCCTCGTTTAGTCCAATAACAACTACATTCCAAAAACTTGGTTGAATAGAAATATTTGAAATATTTATAATGGAGTCAGTTTTGCAGTAAGGTATCTTATTTTTGCAGTAAGGTATATATTTTTACTCAAGTAGGATTTTTCAGGTACTCTTGGGACAACTGAATTTTCCAGACATATGTCTTTTTTTCCCAAAGTGTTGCACAAATTTGGAGGCACACGATTGTATAGGACGTCTTGGGATCCCTGAGCAGGAAATTTTCCCCTTTATTTAAACTAGGAATGAACTCAAACCTGCTCAATGACCCTGTGCACAAAGCCAGCTCTATGAAAATATGCTTTCCATTGGTTGGAAGATGTAGAAGGTCTCCTGCTATAGAGCTCTGACCCTATTGAACACCCTCGGGATGTATTTTAAACACAGTGCAACCCCAGACCTCCTCACCTCATCAATATTTCATTAACGCTCTCATGGCTGAAAGGTTTACGAAATCTAGAACATCTTCCCAGAAGAATGGAGGATGGAGGATAACAGTAAATGGGGACTAAACGTGGAATGGGATTAGATGAATCATATGCCCATGTCGTTCTCCAACACATCTGGAGTTCTTCAACAGTGCACCGGTCCTCCACAGCTAATCGCTGCTGGAAACGTTCGCACGAGCCTCGGATCGTTCGCTGCGTTACTGCAGGCTGCTTTTCTTGGGGTCGTTTGACTCGGTTAGAAATTACGAGCCGACCGTAAATCAGCTGCTCGCAAGCAATAAAAGCTCAACATGCTGATGGGAGCTTTGATAAGGCCACAGAGGAGGGAAAAACTGAATATATGACTCACTCGCTTTCTTTCTTTCTTTCTTTCTTTCTTTCTTTCTTTCTTTCTTTCTTTCTTTCTTTCTCTCTCTCTGCCACGTTTCCTGTCTTCAGGCTTAAAAGCATGTTCCCAGAACTGTGGCTAAACACACAGGAAAGCCTCGAACAAACAAGCAAATAAGAGCTGACTCAAATTTGAGGTCCTTACTGGAAGGACTTATGCAGATGAAACATAATCGACACAATCAGAACTGAAAAAGGTGAAATGTCTACCAGGAAAAAACGAAAATAAAAATCATATATCGCAATTGAAACGTGGAAGTGCAGACACATAATAATAGCAAACCTAGAAAAGGAATTGAGGAAGTATTTATTATTAAACAAAATGGGATACATACGTTTAGCAATAATCATGTACACCATGCATGATGGATCAAGTGATTTTGGAAAATGTGGAAAAAAAAAACAGGCGGTTTTTGGAAAAAAATATATCAAAAACAATTAATTAATTAATTGAGCTACACATTTTTAAACTGCAGTAACAATCATTTTAATTTTAGCGCGATAACATTAATTGAAACTGTACAATAATCTCATGTAATTTGTTTGTTTGTTTGATAGTGTAACTACTATGATTGGGTTTTTTTTGTTTGTTTTTTTTTTTTTTTTGTATTTATCTAGATTTTTGTTTAGTCTTTGGGAATGGGAATCTGGAATACACCAGAAAACACCCTCTGGAATACATACAAAGCTCTGGAATCCTGTCTGGAATAATCCTAAAGATCATCTTACTCCCTGTAATACTCATAAGGATCAAGAATATTTCCTGAAATACTTATTTATCCTGTTAGCATTTAGGAAGTTCTGTGATGTAAACAAAAGAATAACCATCTAAATGACAACACTTGTTTGTTTGGAGCAGAAACGCTTTACGGCATGTTGTTTACTGGACCCTCATCTTTCCTAATAATCCGGGATTAGCAGCAGTGGATGTGTTTGTGACTCGTTATTACAATAATAATGTAAGTAGTGCATTTTTTTATGCATGTTGTTGTTGTGTACTGCTTACACACATTCAGCAAATACATTCGTTATACGTTTTCCATTGAAAAACAGTGATCTGAAATCGCTGCTTGAGACTTAGAGCTTTAGAATGATGTATAATTAGTCATGGTTACTCTTCTCCATTTTTATTTAATCTATTGCTAAACATTAACACCTGAGAACACTGGGATATCGTACGCACCAAGGCTAAGAGTTTTTAAACACCTTCTGGTATTCTCACTGGAATAATCTTAAGTATCTGAAATACTCCCTGGAATACTCAAAGATAAGAAATACTTCCTGTAATACCCTCTGGAATACTTATAAGGCTCTGAAATACTCCATAGAATACAACCTGGAATATTCCCTGGAATACTCATAGGGAACATTAATACTTCATAACATTAATCGATGGAATACTCCTTGGACTATGAATAAAGATCTGAAACACACCTGATAAAACTCCTGGAATACACATAAGGATGAGGAATACTTCTTAGAATACTTATTAGGAACAGGAAATATTTACTATAGTACATCCTGGAAACCTCTTTGGAATATTAGTTGGAATACTAATAAAAATCTGAAATACTCTCAGAAAACTCCCTGGAATACTCAGAAGGATCAGGAGAACTCCCTGGAATACTACCTGCTATTCTCTGTGGGATCCATATAAGGATCAGGAATACTCCCTGGAATACTTATAAGGATCTGGAACACAATTTGAATAGTACATGGTATTCTCCCTGGAATCCTCATAAAGATCAGGAATACTTCCTGGAATAACACATGGTATTCTCTCTAGAATCCACATAAAGATCAGGACTACTTCCTGGAATAGTACATAGTATTCTCCCTGGAATACTCAAAATGATCTGGAATGCTCCCTGGAATATTACCTGGTATTCTCTGTGGAATCCTCCTAAAGATCAGGAATACTTCCTGGAATACTTTATTAGGATCTGGAACACAATTTGGAATATTACCTGGTATTCTCCCTGGAATCCTCATAAAGATCAGGAATACTTCCTGGAATAGTACATGGTATTCTCCCTGGAATACTCAAAATGATCTGGAATGCTTCCTGGAATATTACCTGGTATTCTCACTGGAATACCCACAATGATCTGGAATACTCTTTGGAATATTCAGAAGGATCTGGAATACTCTCTGGAATACTCAGAAGGATCAGAAATACTCTTGCTTCGGAATACCCCTAAAACACTTACTGTGCATAAATGAAAGATTTCATGCCTTTTTGTCCGTACAATTGCACATTATTGCAACTACAGTCACTATCTGGTTGATGTAAATATTATTTTTATGGCCAGACACATGAAGCCTCGTTGTTCTGCGAATGGTTGCTTGCACGTGACTATTAAAATTGTATCCTTGGTTCACCAGAATGTTCTGGTTTTCATCCACACACTGTGGTCTGCTTCAGATGAAAACAACCCGCCACGTGTCTGTGTGACGTTAACCAAAGAACTGGACATGATCCGAGGCAGGTATTTATATAAACGATGAGGCAGATGTCAGATGTCCGTGTGCTCTCAGCTGGAGGCCATTAAGTAATCAGCCCCGAATATCCACATCTGCTGAGTGTTTGTTTCCTCTGATGAGCACAGAAGACAAGCCTTTAGAAATCTGCCTCAGCTGTAGGGACTCTGCAAAGCTGATTAGTTGGGTTTAAACCTGCCAAGATTTCATTACAGACATGTGCGCACCCACACACACTCACACACACTCATACACACATGCACACAGGACATGGGTGAGCCAAGAAAACAAATACATCATCTATTGAGTAGAGGAACATCTAGCCATTTTGGAGACCGAACCCTTGAGAAGATCGATTTTCATTTATCGGGATGATTGCGTGTCATAATACGCTCATTACGCTCTACATCTGGAAAAGAAATACTGATTTAAATGATACAATGGGTTTTGGACTCATGATGGAACTCCAATGAATGGATATCCAGATGTTGCCCAGATGAGGAAGTTCTCTTCAGATGAGAACCACTGACTGATGCTGAGGATGGTTCTACATGGGCAGCCTAATGGTCTATGAGGATCCGCTGAATGTTTTTTTTGCACAGTTATACTGTATATCACAATACATACCATATCTTATCATCTCCTGCACCTTCTGTACATTATTCACTCTCACCACTGTGTTCTGTATATGGACACATACCCTCATTTTACAACATTGCTGTTTATTGTAAATAGGCCACTTGACAAAGTTGAATCGAATCGAATCGAATCTAATCTAATCTAATCTAAATGGATTTAGACTGTAATTAATATAAACAGTCGGCTACAATGGCTCAGAACTACAATTGCCAATCAGTTTCCATCAGATGACGGAACTATAACAGATAGACAATCGGTGTCTCAAGGTTCCTTCCTCAAGAAGTCTCAGGAAGTTTTTTCTTGCCCTGGATGATGCTAGTTTAGTAGTTGAGATTAGAAGGTTCTGCTGTTGAATTCAAATCCCAGCACCACCAAGGTGCTACTGCTGGGCCCTTGAGCAAGGCCCTTAACCCTTAACTGCTCAGTTGACTGAGATACTTGGATAAGAGCGTATGCTAAATGCGATAAATGCAAATGCCACTGTCGCAGTCATTAGGGATTAAAGGGTAGGGACTAATGCATGAATATATAATTGCTATTCTATTGTTAAACTGCTTTGGGACAATGTCCATTAGTAACAATAACACACTTGAAATTAAACTGAAGTTATGTTTTTTTGAGACCAAAGTATTATATTATATTTCTATGTCAGTACAATATAAGCAGTTTTCCACCACTCTGGGAGAAAGTACATAAGAGACCTGATCGACTTCCACGGTTTTGTCTTTCACCTCTCGCTACGATCCACATCTGCTACATCTGTCCCCCAGGGTTCTGCTGTTTTGGAGAGAAACGGATCTCGTGATGACGGACTAAATCTTTAGACAGCTGCGCCACTTAAGGCGTGTTTGTTTAAAGTTCGGCCGTTTTTGGAGCAGCAACAGAGCCACCTCGGACGAGCTGAAAGCTCCTGCATGGGGATTGGAATCGATGCTCAAATCCAGATTAATCCAGTATTTGATTAATTAACTCTATGTAGAGTTTTATAGAAAAGTCTTGTAAGTTACAATTCGAATAAAATCCATGTTAAGCTATGTATAATATGTAGTCGAAACATCATTAGAAGAAGGATGTGCTTCTTGAACATCTCATTCTACATTTGGTTTATGTTATAATAACCTTCACTCTTTTGGGAAGATGTTCCACTAGATTTTGTGGAGATTTGTAAGGTATGGGTGAAGGTGTGGTGAGGAGGCCTGGGGTACAGTCGGCATTCTAATTCATCCCAAAGGTGTTAAATAGGGATGGAGCTCTATAGCAGGAGATCTTCAACACAATTCTAGCCTATGTAAAGTAGATCTTCATGGAGCTGGCCTTTCTATACGTGTGTACCCTCAACTTTGTAGTTTGGGGAAGAACCACATATGGCTGGAAAAGTCAGGTGTGCCAATACTTTTGTCCGGAAAGTGTATATTCAGGATGCCGATCAACACAATCAGGTTTCTTTTATTCATTCTGCGAAATTTCCCACAAATCATTTGTTGATTAAAGCAACTGTTGCAGCTGTTCATCCTCCTGAAGTGAACGATTAGCAGATGTTGTACTAGTGTGTGTCTGTGTGTCTGTGTGTGTGTGTGTGTGTGTGTGTGTGTGTGTGTGTGTGTGTGTGTGGTCACGGATGAGTGTAATTACCTCAGGGTTTCCGGCGTGTGGTCACTCCTCTCTGACCACATCAGCACCCTAACACGCTCTACTTGTAATCAGGCAGTCACTGAGGGCAGCTCGATCCCACCAAGGCCACATTACGGGCCGCCAAGCAAACAAACGTATAATAAACAAATAACACACGCCATCTTTATCATCTTCCACAAAAACCTCTGGTAAAAAAGTGGGTACGGCTTTCGCTTCGGTGCTCATGTGTACCGAATGCAAGTTTGTTTATTCTCCACTAGGGCTGTTACGATTCCTCAAGTAACTCGATTACAAAAAGTCATCAAATAAATTTGCCTCGATGCTTCGATCAGTCCATTTAACTGCACAGGGAGCACCGTGTTTCCCCCCGGACCATTATTAATGACGCACCACATGCTAAACTCTGGAGCTCTGGACCACGAACACTGAAGACGCTGCAGAATGAAAAATGGAACGGAGAGAAAACAGCGAGGGGCGAAGGAGAAGATTCAGGCCAAAGAAAACAAAGTTTTCAAAGTTTGGGATCATTTCAAACTAAAACATGAACTTTTTAAAGTCGTTTGAAATTGATTTTTATATTGTTATTTATTTGAGGCGCGGTCAAAAATTCGCTACGCAGTGGCGGTGTAGAGCGAAGTAGTGAAGCACGTTTTCAACGCTGGAGATAAACACACAAGTTTTTAGTGCCTGGAAAATTTCAAGCAGCTTTTTCCAAAGACAAGAAAACCACATCGCGATACTGTGCGAGATTTAATACATAAACACACGAACAATTATGAGTTTCATTAAACGAATTCTTTCTACGCCGTCACTACGGAGGGGCTTTTTAAACGCAACTGTATTTGTATTTTGATGTAATATGGCGATGAAATGCATTAAATTGGTTTACTGGTATAAGAATGCACATTTTTTTAAAACAAAAACAAATTGTATTTTTATATTTTTATTTAATATCTATTTGTTCGTTTTTGAAAAACCCGTCTTATTTTCTCTCTCATATTTAGTTTTGCGCTTTAATAAAGAGAACCTACTTGTTATCTGATTTACGAAGGTCTAGCGATATGGAATCTTTGTCCAGCTTCAATAACGTTTCTCTTCGAAAGGAGAAATTCCTGACAATTTATCATATCGAGGGATTGAAACGAATAAATAAATGAAGGACGGATGGAATTAATGAAATTATGAAGAGATAAATTGAATGAATAAATAAATTACTATCTGGTGTGTTTCTCAAATGTGGACATTTGTTTAAGTATGCAGAAATAAGTACCGCAGTATATTTAGAATATATATTTAGAAAATGATTTATTAAATATAATGACACACACACACACACACACACACACACACACACACACACACACACACACTTATATACACATCTGTATTACCACCCAAATGGGGTCTTACAAATAAACTATTTAATTTTAGTAAATTAGATTCATATGTGTCTATTTTATTGATTACTCAATTTAATCAATATAATAAAAGTGTATATATATATATATATATATATATATATATATATAT
>JAAIIK010024058.1:0-18128 GCA_014706435.1 Silurus glanis
GGCCTCTATACCCTTCAGTCCCAGTAAAGGAGGTCTGGCCTCTATACTTTCAGTCCCAGTAAAGGAGGTGTGGCTTCTGTTCTCCCTAAATATTACTGCTTGCAAAATATCATACATGTTAAGACACAAACAGCAATACATATTCCACAATTAATAGAAACAAACCTTGGTTCAGATGGTAGTTCACTGGTGATATAAGAATCGGTCATTATGTTCTGGGGGTAGTTCCTTAGAATCTCCGGGGTCACAGCTTCCTGGAGCTGAGCTTCAAGTATCGTGATTGATTGCAAATCAGCCACATGTCCTAAACCTGCTCTGTGGAGATCATCATCCACCACCTCTGCAGGCCCTGTATCGTGCTTCTGGACCGCATCGTTGTGAAGATGGTCATCAATCGCCTCTTCAGGTTCTGGCAGGGGAGCACTTATTTCTGCAGCCTCCATCTTAAGAGCCGCAAGGTTTACATGGGTGTTCAAGGCTTCCAAAACAGAACTGGTAAAATCTAAGAAGTGAGGAGCATCAAACTGAGAGAGTGGAGGCACTGGGGTATTCTCAGCAGCCATAGCTTCAGCAGCTACGCTGCCTGAATTAGGAGCCAGATCTGGAAAGACAAACATTTAGAACATTTCCTACAGTAACGTAGTGAAGTTTATGGCTTACAACGCAACATAGTGGGCAAATGGATGTGAGGTATTATGCAGACAAGGGGATCATTTTTATCCTCGATACCTATTTTGGGTGAAAACTGTATTATCCAGTAACATACGAGGTGGTATCAAAACGTTTTGAGACTTGTTTTGTAACAGGCCAAGAGACCAGTCCAGAGATCCAGCACGTATAGCAGCAGATGCCTGACATGCTTCGATAAGAAGACTTCCATGACACCTTCCATAAGTGGCAGGAACATTGGAAGCACTGTTGCTGTGTAAGGGGACTATTTAGAAGGTAATAGTGTGTAAACTTAGATTAATAAAGTACTTTCTTTTAAACAGAGCGAGTTTCAAAATATTTATGATACCACCTCACACAGTTTAAACAGAATATAACTGAGCAAAATGTATTGTTCAAAGCCCCCCCAACATGGCGGCTGTTCTCTGCCTTCAAAGCATTCAGTTGTTAGCTACTACTTCATGATGTCCATCTTAAGCAACAACTCTGCAGATCACATTTCGGAAACACATTTAAAACTAAAAATTAATCTTCCAAAAACTGGCCCTAAAAGCCCAATTTATTTTTTATCAAACAATATCTGGTCTGTCTATCTCAGATGATAAACTTACTCATGGAGGCGCCCAGCTTGTTGGTCCTGTAAGCACTCAAATCAACTTGTGGTGGTCTTGGTGGTTTCATGGGTGGGGGCCCCAATGTTGTCACATCTGGCAAAGCTTTAATGAGAGGAGGCACACAAGAACCAGTCTGGACTGGTTTCATATCACCATTCAGGTGAAAAACAGGCTCCGGTATAGATTCTACACAATATATCAAAAAGAAAAGTAAAAAATTAGTAATTTTCATGTTAACTGGTATTTACAGATCTTTCCCCACTCCAGATAAAAGAGATTTACAATCATTTGGTCAACTTACTATGATTGATACCATTGGATTGTGGTAGATTCCATTCATTGACGCTTGGCGAGATTACAGGCTGATATTCTGACCTTAGAGATGAAGATTCTGCATCACGCTGAAAGTTCTCATACTCAACAGGATAAGAAGGGCTCCTCATCAGTCCTTTACTGGAGTAGAAGCTCTTGGGTCTGGTATACATCAGAAGGTTCTTGGGTGAGAACTTTTTTTTGGCTCTCTCCAGAGTGCTGAGGACGCTAGAAACGTTCCCACCGTCAGACAGATCTTCGGATGTAGGAGACTGCGGCAATGGCTGCTCTGGGCTTGGACAAGACGACCCCGGGTTTGACGCCCCGTTGTGATGGCTAAATCCGTTCTCCACAGTGTGCGTCCTGCTGCTTTCAGGATGTTCTGTGCCTTCCAGAATTTCCTTAATGGACTTGGAAAACTTAGCCGGCTTGAAAGGCGTTGGCATGGTCTTCTTCTTGCACTTGATTGGAGACGTGACCAGCTTGGCGGACGCGATGACCTCCTGCTTTGGAAGGTTATTAGATGATGAAAAGGATGCAGGCAGCACGAGAGGCAAGTGACGATCTTTGAGCGAACGTCTCACGACACCACTTCCGACACCGTTCGTGTGAGGTGGAAAAGATGGCGCAGTGCTGGGCCGCTTAATCGAAAGCATCTTTTGGTCGTCTCTTAAGTTAAAGGGTGGGATGGAAAAATTTTTGTCCTCAGCAGAAGAATTGGGTAAAGAATAGACATGACTTACTATAGGTGGAAAGCGTTTGGGTTTGTCTAGGCCCACCAGCCTATTTTCCAGCTGACTCTGCTCCTGAAACTTGGCCCGGAGGGACTTAAAATCAATAGCAGCCTCCTGTAGGGGGAGAAAAACAGCAGAAATGCCAGTAGACCTTTATTATAATGTCAAGCGTGTAGTGGAAAAATGTGTTCTCACAGGGGAGTTGGTTTGCACTTCACAAACATCGAACGACTACCCGATTTCGACGTGAACACGACTATCACTCCTAGTCTTCGATTTGACTTCAAATTAGCTGTTAAAGATCTACAAATGATGCAATTTCAAATATGAAGCTGTAATACTTTACACAATACGGTTTTGGATTGCAGGTTTTACAAAGACAAATTTAAGACCGCAAACAATTAAATTTAAGACCTATATCAACACTGACATCAAAAACAAAATACGGTGTTTAGCAACTGGCCTTAACAGAGGCCTAAATTAGTTTATTAAGCCAAGTATCGCTAAAATTAAGACTTCTTAAGAACGAACATATCTATTTTGAAATATTACACTTTTCCACAAAGAGATTAGAAGCAAGATGTGGACAATCTAGTTGAATAGGTCTTTTCTTAATTTGGAAAAACATTTGGAAAAAAAAAAAAAAAAAAGAGGACCAGCTTTGTGAATTTTTTTATTAGAGGTGACAGATATTACAAGCATATGGCTGTATTGCTTATAGTTTCAATAGCTGTTTAAGATATTAATAATCCATACTTTCATTGACCTATTAGTTTTCACTGATTTCTAAACTTGCATAAGTTAAGCAGATGGCAAAGTAATGCTTTTATATTTATTTATTAATTTCTAAATATAATGAAATTATAAACTAGAGGAAACTTTTTATATAAAAGTTAGTTATTTTATAATACAATGTTTCATCTGTGCCTCAATCAAGTTAGATTTTTTGCTCTTCATTTTGGTGAAAAATAAATGTTATATATATAAATAATTTTGTTGTTTTTGGGTTCCATTTCTAGAGTTTTTAAGACTAAACTTACAGGGAATACATTAAGTTATTTTATATTTTTCAGGTTGACTGACCTTGACTTCTACCATTGGCAGACTGTCAGAGCTAGCAAGTCCTTCTCTTCATTTTAAATCCCCAGGAAAACCGTAACGCATGGGGGGAAAACGCACAAAATTTTGCAGGGGTCATTGATGAGGCGAATATCAATGATTCTGCTAGAGATGAAGTTGTGGCTACAGTGAAAGGAGACGTGTTGAATTGTGTTTATTGGGTCTCTTACGTTAGTAATGACAAACAGGAATCTGCCGATGAGAAATAATGTGATGCAGCGCTCTGTTATGCTGCGTTTCTCTATAATAATGATGGTTTTGTTGTTATATTGACAGTTGTGGTATCAATGGTGGAATTGTGAGGTGGATTGGTTCAGGTGGGACACCACTGGAGGCCTGGGCCTTGTTGACTCACACTTTCCTCTGCACAAAACAACTGATTCTATTCGAAGGCACATTAAGAAGACAAGAAATGTCACAAATTAACTCTTAAAAACAAAATAAAGCACAGCTGTGAACCAAAACCCAGTCCAGATGAGTAGCTTGGGAATCTGATGAGAGAATGCCAGGAGTTTGCCAATATAAAACATATTCTGGGTTTTTATGTTTTAACTCCCTATATGTTCTTTTATAGTTTGGAAGTCTTCAATATCAAATTACAATGTTGAAAATAATATTAAAATAAAGAGAAAACATTGAAGGAGAAGGTGATTCCAAACTCACCGGTTATTAGAACAAACAACACGCTACTGCCGGCGTTCCGTTTTATAAACAACAAAATGTTCAATCTGAAGTGGAAAACGCTGAAAAATATCCAAAAACAACGTAAAAAAACGAGCAAAAGCGTGTAAAACGGCTCCTTACCATGTTTGTTCCCTCTCCTCATACACTAACAAGACCGCAAAGCAGCTCCCACCGACTGCGCGCGCTCATTAACAAACCGCGCTCTGCTCGTGCACGCAATCAATTAATGCGCGCTCTTACCTGGAAGCCCCGTGAACGCGCAAGGATGCGCGCACTGCGGCCGTGGAAAGACTTTTTAACAGTCAGTGAAATCCAATATAAATATGATGTATTGTAATTATAAATATTCTAATTACAATATAAAAATGTGTTTGCGTTTGGTGCAAATAGTTTTGATCAACTGACTTTTTTTTATATTTGAAATCAAATTATAGAATATAATTATAATATGATGTAAAAAAAAAAATAATAATATTTGCATTTTGTGCAGCAACTGACATGTTGTCAGTGTATGTGCGTATATATAAAAAATCGCTAAAAAAAATATTTGTAGTATTTTTTTATGCAAATAGTTATATATAAAATATATATTGTTCCGAATGAAAAAAAAAACATTTTTATGCAAATTGTTTCAATCAACTTGATTTTTAAATATATACTTATACAGTTTGAGTTAATTAAATGGAAAAAAAAACCTAAAAACCTTTTTGCAAATATTTTGAATCAAATAACTTTTTTTTTTTTTTTTTAAATGTTTTTTTTTTTTTTTACTGAATCGGTTCATTCGAATCAACTCATCAAAAAAAAAAAAAAAAAAGAGCCGATTCATTCGACTCCCAAACATCAAATTCAAAGAAATGATGACATTTAATTCCTTTTTTTTTGTTTGTTTACACAATAATCAAAAACTGAGATTGAAACAGTGGTTTCCATATAATCATTTCATGATTTATCATTCATTATAACAGTTATTGATCGTGATGCTAATAAGCTTTAGGTCAACGTAGGTAAAATGTTTATATACTGTTTTATATTTCAATATATCATTCACCCATTTAGAATTGAGCATAGATGACAAGTACATTGAAAAAAAATGGTAACACACCAAGCCAAACTGCAAAGAAGTTGGTGTGCAAGTGAGCATGTTCTGTTCCATAAAACTGTAAAAAATATATTACATTTTAAATTTCAGCTATACCTTTGGCTATTGTAAAGCACTGACACTGGAGACTCCTTCCATTATTATTAAATAAACATCTCTATGCAGAAAACGTCAATTCGATTGAATTTAGTTTTATCGCTTTTAAGAATGGACATTGTCCCAAAGTAGCTTCCTAGAGATAAATCGTATATAAGATTTGAGTTTAGATGTTCAGTGATAGTAACATACTGTCCTCCATAACCTTTATTATATAATCCATTTGTGGGTTGTTACTATGAAAAGTGTTTACAGCTGTACTTACAACAGAAATTCTGTTACAGAGAATGCATCAACACCTCCTGACCAATCAGAATCCAGAATTCAGAAAGTTTGGAGGTACTCACTCTTATATAATTCACACTTTTGTTGAAAACATTGGCGTTTGATTTTCATGGGAAATTTTGCCACAGTATTGCTTTGCAGTCAAAAGCAAAGCGTTCATTTTGAAACTCTCGCCATCCAGTGCAATGTCCACAAATGATTTGTGTGTGTGTGTTTATTTGAGGGAGGAGATTTACAGGAACGAGTGCACCCGAAATATTTACCTCTTGTCAATTATTCACTCTGACTGACCGATATTGACTAGTGTCTCCAAATCGCATCTAGCTTTATTTCTTTTGAAATCCATCTGTTTCAGCCATGAGACAGCTTTTGTCTGCTTCTGGGCGATGTTTTATTTTGTTTCTGTTTTGTCTCAGCCAGATTCTTGCTGAGTCTGCAGGATTCTACTGGAGCTCACCTCATAACAGGTAACAAGCTCTTTTGGTGTCTCTGGTCTGATTAAGTCATATGGGTTTAAGATTCATTGAATTTGATTGGTATAAAGTTTTTAACAATGGAAATTGTCCACACAAAAATAGAAATTTAAATGTGTCCTTGTGAATTTGTCCCTAATGAGCGAGTCATTGGTGACAATGGCAAAAAAAAACCAACAACGGGAAGTGGGAGGTCATTGATTAGAACGTTGGACTTTGGATTGGAAGATTGTGAGTTCGAATCCCAGCACCTCCAAGCTTTCAGTGCAGTGTCCCTCAGCAAGACTGCTCTAGAGAAGGGAGTGTGTATAAATTGTATGAGGAAGGAACCTTGAGAGGAACCAGTCTCTAAAGTGTACCCATTCTTTCTGGATGACTTTGAATGTTCATTAATTAAATTTCCATAATTTTTGAGGTGTTCATTGATGGACACTTCAGATCAGATTTGGCGTTCCAAGACAACGGTTTCTTGTTTTTCTGGCCTAATGTTGGGTCATGTACTGAATTCATCACATAACCCTAATCAAATGCAAACATATTGCAAGAAAATTCAAATAAATGAAAGTGAACAATAAAAAGGAGGAATCTCAGACCTCAGAATTGTTCATCTTAGAGCTGCAGGTAGAACGAGAACAGAAGTCAGAGATAAACTGCTGCACGGTGCTATAATGATCTCATAATGTGATTGATTTATGATATATTTCTGATATGAACTCTATTTCATCTTTTCAATAAATCCAGCTGTAAAACAGTATGTACTGACATGTCTCTATGTCTCTGTGTATCTGTCTAAAGGACTAATGTCTTTCTGAGAACAACTCGAGAAGCTAGCTCACCCATTCCCATAGAATGCAAGATGAAGAGCTGGACGTCATGGTCGCCTTGTGATTCCTGCACGGAAAGATCGGTAAAGACGGGAAGTGAAAAATGTTTGCGTGGAATCACTGGTCTTACTTAGCAACCCGTCCTGCTAATTATTCTTAGTCCTGACTGGCTAATGTTTACAGATCTCAGCTGTTGCAAAAGACACTGCAAAAAACACATCCTGGGCTTTGCCCGTTATTTAAAAGGTGGTGTCAAATATTGTTAGATAATAAATATATTCAAGCTAAAGCTAAATTTGCTAGTATAATATGCAGGAGATCTTCTACTCCAAACCATTATCTTCATGGAGCTGGTTTTGTGCACAGGCGCATTGTCATGCTATAGTTGCTCAGTTGTATGAATGAGTTTTTAAAAAAAGGGTATCTGCCAAATAATGTAAACGGATCAGATCATTTCAAATCCCCGGCACACCAAGCTGCCACTCCTGGGCCCCTGAGCAAGGCCCTTATGTCAAAGTTGCTCAGTTGTATGTATGAGATATAAAAAAGTGTGTCTACCAAATAATGTAAATGTAAATGGATCGGATGGTCATGATTTCAAATCTCAGGCACACCAAGATGCTACTCCTGGGCCCCTGAGCAAGGCCCTTATCCCCATAGTTGATCAGGTGTATGAATAAGTTTTTTTTTAAAGTTTGTCTGCCACATAATGTAAATGTAAATGGATCAGATGTTCATGAGTTCAAATCCCAGACACACCAACTTACCACTGCTCAGACTCTAAACCCTCAACTGCTCAATTGTATAAATAAGATATAAGTAAGTTAGGAAGTAAATACGCAAGTCACCTGTAGATGTAAATGTAAATGATTAGCGTATACAGACCCGATGGCTTCTTGTTCTGCTCTCATTGGGGGTAATGTAATGTGTCCATTGCAGGTGCGTTTTCAGTATGTAGAGCGCCACTCGCAGTTCGGAGGCACACCATGCGTGCTCAGTCAGTGGGATGAGAAGCGCTGTCCAGTTCAGGGCGAATGCGTGCCTCAGGATAAGTGTGGAGACATGTACGCATGTCCTGAGACAGGTGTGTGCCTCATATTCAGTACTCTTGCTCCTTGACTTATGTATCTGAGGTCAATCAGACTACCTCTGTAAAACTGGTACGTGTGTTTCCTTGTCGATTCCGATGCAGGCCGATGCATTGGTAAGCACCTTCTCTGCAACGGTGATCGGGATTGCGGACTCGGCAGTGACGAAGATGACTGTGAGACGGTAAAAAGCCCAGAAACCAAGTGTGCCAACTTGTTTCCCATCCCAGGAGCAGAGAAAGCCATACAGGGGTAGGAATAATAATTAACATGATGGTAAACTGGCAGCTTTGCAACGGAAATCAAAATGTTACTTGCACAACTATTCAGGTGCTTATAGCTTCAAGTGAAGGAAACTGTTTAAGAAGGATGCAACTGACTTATAATGCTCCTTCAAATTAAAAATACTCTAAGAACTACCATAAAAAAATGAGAAACTAAGGACATTTCTAAGAATTGATTTCATAACTTAGAAGTAAGGTGTAAATTACGTCTAAGCGGTTGGACATCATTGTTGGATCAATAATGAGGAAGTGGAAGCTATATCGCGTGACCTAAATGCTACCTAGAGTTGCCTACTGAATTATTTGTATTTTTTTTGTATATAATTTGCCTTTAAATGTACTTAATTATCCAAAGTACTATGATTTATTATGGCGATAATGTTCCTATTATCATTTTTGCTTAATCAACTCAGTTATTGTGAAACGACTCTAATGTGACTCTCAGCACACTGATCTATTAATAGAATGATATTAATAAATCAAACACTGATTGATATCTATTCCAATTATCATGAGCCTGAAACGTTCTTTTCAACTACTTCAAAAAGATTGCTCGAATGAGGCCACGTGTGTTGTGACGAGTTCGAGTCTGGAGTTTCTTCCATCTTTTATTCCTCTCTAAATGTTCTGCTTGCTGTTGAACTGATGCTGAACTGTATGTTGGTGATAAGTAGATACACCAAGTGACAATCAATACAAGTTCAAAACCGAGCACACATTAACACCAGTTATGTTTTTATTCACTCAAAAAAGGAACGGCTGATTTCACAAAATGTAGTTGAGTAAAAAGTAAGAAATGTACTGAAGTTACAGTAAAATTCTCCCCAAATGGAAATACACAACAAAGCTTCTTAAGTACAGTATCGAATTACATTTACTTCATTACTGACCGTGACTATATGGAAATTTATAGTGGTGGTGGTGGTGGCAGCATGATGCTCTGGAGATGCATTTCTTTTTCAGAACCTGGGCTTCTTAGAACAATTGAATAGGATGAATAGAATGCTGCAAAATACTTGGGGTATTACAATAGGAACATGGCCAAAGCAATGGAGGAGGGCTTAAATAAGAAAAAATAATAATAATAATTTTAAAAAAAGATTGTTGTAGAGGTGTGCAGTCCAGACCTAAATCCAATAGAGAACTTCCAAACTACCTGAAGGACCTAAAGTCTGCCAGGAAGAATGAGTGAAAATCTCAAAAAAGCAATGTAAAGAACTAGTAGGAAATTCTCCCAAAAGACTTAAAGCTTCAGCGAAAGGTAATTATACCAAAAGTCTGAAAAAGATCAATATTTGTGCAGGTAGAATGTTTCAGTGCAGATTTGTGAACAAATAATCAAATAACTAAATATTTCTACAAGACTATTTGAATGCTTTGAAATGTGACATGTACACTACTGTTTTCAGACAAGCCTCAGAATACATATACAACTGTAAAGTTATTGTGAAGTTAAAAAACATGTGCACTTTTCCAGCTATAATGTTCTGGGAGACGTTTTTGTGAACCCTGTTCTGGACGCGAGATACTTCGGAGGCATCTGCGAATACATCTACAACGGAGAGTGGAGGGAACTGACGTACGACTCGTACTGCGAACAGCTTTACTATAACGACGATGAGAAATACTTCAGGAAGCCGTATAACTTCTTGTCATATCGGATGTTGGTATGTCAACCCAAAAAATCCTTCATGGTCTTTTGCAGGTCAGCACTATGAGATCAGAATTAAGGGTTTTGTATGGACCCAATTTTAATGTTCATGAAGGGTAGTGTATTTGTGGCAATAGTTTTGCTTATGGGGTATTCTAAGGTCAGTTTGGAGCTGTTTATTGCAAGTAAGCATAAAACTTTCTCCAAAAACATACACAATTGTGTCTAATGAGGAAGTAAAACTTCCAATGACAGAATACCAGTGCAGTAAGAAATATTTGAATCCTGACAGCACCAAGGAGTCTGGATCAGTACTAAGTTAAGGTTACATTTCTTGTGGAGTTTTGTATGTTTTTATGTTGCTACATGGGTTTCCTCCAGGTTCTCTGGTTTTCTTCTATCACCTGAAACATACAGTATCAGTAGGTGGACTGGTGACTTTCCCAGGTAATTTCAATCTCATGCCTTGTGTTCACCAGAATCTGGAATCCACCATGATCAGTAATTTGTATTAGGCTTTCTCTTGAAGGGTTCATTTGACAATGAAAGTATCTTAGTTTCTGAAAAAAAGTAATTCACTTGGAAATTATTCGCTGCAATTTTTAAAGCTATCATGTTCTATTAAAACAGTGTAACACGGACCTAATCAAGAAAGCTGCTGTTGTTGTTCTTTATAATTTTTGAACGAAATCACTTTGTTTTCCACTGTTCGGTATCAAATGGCCCTTAGATTTACAAACAATATGGCTGCCAAAAGCCAGTCAGTTCCAGAGAAATCCTGAGAGTTTGCATGGATTTGCAAGTAACCCAAAAAACATTCTGGTGATCTATACAAATAGTGAAGGAGTTTTTCAGGAACTATAAGCTGCCTCAAGATAAAATCTGGTTTATTGTGAGAATGTGAAAAACGTTTCCAATGATGGTTGAACTGCTTAAAAAACATGGCTCTGACCAGCCAATCAGCTTTTAACAGACATTTCACAGTGATAGCACTAAGCTATTAGCAAAGAGTGCTTGGACACTGATCATCCCATATATATATATATATATATATATATATATATATAATTGAATTCTGTTCCAAGATTCTGTCTGATTTGATTGGGATTAATTAGGGTGTTTTTATGTGGTCACATTCCAGGCGCATTCTCTCAGCCAGGGAGCATCAGAAGAATACTCTGATGCTGAGAACTTACTAACCGGCAAGCAAACAGAACATTCCCGTAATTTTGGGGTGACTGGCGGCGTGATGTATGTGGAAGTCGGAGTGTCTGTGAGTCATGAAGTGAATGTAACGGAAAAATTGACAGAGTTCAAAAGCAAGGTAACAATGTGCTTCATGACTGACTTTATTGTTACAAAAAATATAAAATAAAGCCATGATTTCACTTCTCTTGAACTTCTCTTCCGATAGAACCAAGTGGTTGTGATTTAGTTGTGGATTTTTCCCAACTCAAAAAATCACAACCACTTGGTTCTATCAGAAGAGAAGTTCAGGAAAACCCCACTTTCCAAAAAGTTGACATTGTGTAAAATGTAAATAGAAATAAAATGCAATGATTTGCAAATCTCCTATTCTCATTTGAGCCATATTCTATTCACAAAAGAACATAAAAAACACATTCAATGTTTAAACTGAGAAACTGGTAAGGTAAGGTAATTTTTAATTTGATGGCTGCTATAAGTCTCAAAAAATTTGGGACTAGCAACAAAATTCTGGAAAGAGGAGGTGTTATTGAAATGACATAACAGTTGGAGAAATATTTTGCAACTTCTTCTTCTTCTTCTTTTGGCTGCTCCCATTAGGGGTCACCACAGCGGATCATCCGTCTCCATACCACCCTGTCCTCTACATCTGCCTCTTTCACACCAACTACCTGCATGTCTTCCCTCACCACATCCATGAACCTCCTCCTTGGCCTTCCTCTTTTCCTCCTACCTGGTGGCTCCATCCTCAGCATTCTTCTACCAATATACCTCATGTCCCTCTTCTGCACATGTCCAAACCATCTCAATCTCGCCTCCCTCACCTTGTCACCAAAACATCCTACATGCGCTGTCCCTCTAATAAACTCATTTCTAATCTTGTCCATCCTCGACACTACCAACGAAAACCTTAACATCTTCAGCTCTGCTACCTCCAGCTCCGCCTCCTGTCTTCTACTCAATGCCACTGTCTCTAATCCATACAACATCGCAGGTCTCACCACAGTCCTATAAACTTTTACCTTTCATTCTTGCAGATACTCTTCTATCACAAATCACTCCTGTCACTCTTCTCCACCCACTCCACCCTGCCTGCACTCTTTTCTTCACTTCTCTAACACACTCTCCATTACTTTGCCTTGATGTAGTCCAACCCTCACCCTGAACCAGTCTGTCGTTCCTACTGCACACTTCACTGCTGTCACACTGTCCTCATACATGTCCTGCACCACCCTCACGTACTTCTCTGACACACCTGACTTCCTCATACAGTACCACAGCTCCTCTCTCAGCACCCTGTCGTACGTTTTCTCTAAATCCACAAATACACAATGCAATTCCTTTTGTCCTTCTCTATACTTCTCCATCAACAGGAGAAATATTTTGCAACTAATGAGGTTAATTGACAGCAGGTCAGTAAGATGGTTGGGTATAAATAGTGTATCTAAGAGAGCCAGAGTCTCTCAGAAGTAAATATGGGTGGAGCTTCACCAATCTATGAAAGACTGTGGAACAATTACTTCACGATCAAATTGCAAAACAGTTATCTCATTAATATCTCATTATCTACAGTCCATAATATCATTAAAAGTCTCAAAGAATCTGGAAAAACAAGAACGAAAATCAATATTGGATGCCGTGATCTTTGGGCCCTCAGACGGCACTGCATTTAAAACAGTTATGATTCTGTAATATAAATCACTTCAGGGTCTCATTAACACCTCCAGAAATCATTGTCTGTAAACACAGTTCACTATGTCATTCACAAATGCAGGTTAAATCTCTGACATGCAAAGAAGAATGGATTTGTAAACATGCTCTAGAAATGCCACCATTCTCTCCGGACCAAAGCTCATTTAAAATGTACTTAAGCATACTGGAAAACTGTTTTGTGGTCAAACAGATAGAAATTTGAATGTCTTTTTGGAAACAATAGACACCACGTACTTCAGACTAAAGAGGAGAGGGACCATCTGGCTTGTTATCAGAGATCAGTTCAAAAAGCCGCATCTCTGATGTTATGGGAATGCATTAGTGCTCGTGGAATGGGCAGATTGCACACATGGAAAGAGTTCATTAATGTGGAACGTATAAACAGGTTTTAGAGCAACAAATACTTCCATCCAGAAAACATTTTTTTTTTCAGGAATGGCCTTGCGTTTTTTTGAGCAAGACAATGCTATTGCATGCTATTGCAATAGCATGACTTTGTAGTAGAAGAGTCCGGGTGCTGAACTGGCGTGTGTGCAGTCTAGACCTTTCACCATTTGAAAACATTGGGCGCATCATGAAACAGAAAATACAACAAAGGAAACCCAGAACTGTTGATCAGCTAGAATCCTGTATCAGACACATATAGGACAACATTCCCCTCCCATGTAGTCATGTTGCAGCCATTAAATTAAATCTTACCTGATTTTTCCCTTGAAATAGTATTTATTCTCAGTTTAAACATTTGATTTTTTTTGTTTTGTTTTACTCTGTCTAGAATATGTGCAATTCGTTGCATTCTGTTTTTATTTATGATTTGCATATTGTCACAACATTTTTTGGTTGGTAAATCCTATGTGAAAATGTGCCATGGACATTCTATGATAAAACCATACACTATCGTCTCTGTGCAGGACGTGCAGCTTATTCGTCTAGTGTCGACAGTGGAAACGGCGCAGTTTAAGATGAAGAGCCGGGATCTGATGCTGCATGAGGACATGCTGATGTCTCTCATGGAGCTGCCTGAACAATACAATTTCGGCGCTTACTCGAACTTCATTAAGGAATTTGGCACTCATTATGTGACGGAAGGCGTATTGGGAGGCATTTTGGATTACATCGTAGTGATCGACACACAGGTCATGAAAAGAGAAAGTAAGGAAAAACTCATGTTGCTGCACATTTTATAAAACCATCCAGTCCTCTGAGAAGATGTTCCATTAGATTTTATGGAGGTTTGTGCTCATTCAGCTACAAGGGTGTTAGTAAAGTCAGGTATTGATGTCGCTGAGGTGAGGAGGCCTGGGGTGCAGTCAGCATTTATATTCATCCCAAAGGTGTTCTTTAGGTTTGGAACTTTATAGCAGGTGATCTTCCATTCCAAACCATGGAAAGCAGATCTTCATGCAGCTCGCTTTGTGCACAGGGGCATAATCATGCTGAAACAGGTTTGGGACTCCAAGTTCAAGTGAACAGTTAATATATTTCAAGATGGTAACAGACCAACAGCAGAAATGAGAAATGAATGTAGATGATTGGGTTATTTTTAATAATCGGATTTGTGGTTCGATCTCATTTTTTAACATAAACATCGTGACTGCATTCAAGACTATGATGTTTTGCAGCAAATTTTTTCCCACCAGGGAACTCGAAACACTGTGAGTGTAAATGTTTCTGTTAATCGTCAGATTCCATTTGAGCCAAAACAACTGAACTGGTTTCTGCTTCAGATAAAAACTGATGTATCAGAATAATCTTATTCAAATTTCTCCGCTTCAGAAAAGTAAAATAAACTGCATGTCTGTTTGTTTTTCACTCAGAATTGGAGACCCGGGACGTCAGTAACTGCCTTGGCTTATCTCTGGGCATCTCAGGTAGCATCACTCCGGGTTTAGAAGGAAAGCTTAAAGTGAGCCATGAAGCATGTAAAAGTGTAGGAAGTTTTACAAGAGGTGAGTATAGTGTACAGTAATGTGTATTATACAGCATTGTACAGAAAAGAAATAAACAATTATGTATTGCTTTGCAGAATCACAAGAAAAAAACCCAATGATCAGAGATGCGTTCGGCTATGTAAAAGGAGGCATCACAGGCCCCAGCGCCGGTCAGTTAGCCGTCCGTGATGCAGATAGCTACAGGGCATGGGGCAAATCTCTCAAACACAACCCAGCTGTCATTAAGTTTGAGGTACGTCAACACAAAAAATATGCACAACCTTTATCAGACAGACAGGCAGGCACACATATAGATGGATGGATAATTGAGTAGATAGATGGATGGATGGATGGATGGATGGATGGATGGATGGATGGGTGGGTGGGCGTGCGGGCCAGGCCAGGCGGGCTAGGCATGCAGGAAGGTTCTATCTATAGTTCCTTTAAGTGTTGTATGAAAACCAACATGGCCTGGTTTCTTTGAGCCAAATGTTGACCTTCTCCACATTCATATTACCAGCCTCCATTTTGGTTTATCAACCCCACTTCTTGTCATAAGATTATAAGCAAGGCCTTACCTTGAGCAAGGCCCTTATCTGCTTATTTGTAAACTGCTCTGGATAAGGGCCATAAATATAAATGCTTCAAATGGTCGGTATTATTGTGTATTAACACAACGTCAGTGATAACTAAAGTCCCACACTGTGCCAGGCTCTGCCCATCTATGAGCTGGTGCGTTTCAGCACGGCGGCGTCTCAGGCTCGCACCCGGCTCCCGCTCTTGAAAGAGGCGTGGGCCGAGTACATGCAGCAGTTCAACCCGTGCCACTGCGCCCCCTGCGGGAACAACGGCATGCCGGTGCTCTCCAAGACGTCTTGCAGCTGCGTCTGTAAGGCCGGATGTGAAGGCCTCGCCTGCGAGAAAACCGAACGCGAGGGTAAGATATTTGTTTTATTCATTCATTATTCTTAAAAACATTGTCAATTATTTGTAAAAAAAAAAAAAAAAAAAAAGGATCCTTACAATGAATGGAAATGAATTATGGATTACTTTATATGTATTGGATTGTTCAGTGATAAAATGTCTGCAACTAATGATTTATATAGTATCATATATATCTCACAAAATCACATTTCAGCAACCATTTAATATATTTTAGTGTAGTCAATGTGCAGTTTGTGTAGCAGTACAGATTTACTGTACTCTAAAATAAACTCAACATACAGCCAATATCTGGCAACAAAAAAGTGGGTACACCCTGTGAGTACACAAGTAAACATGACAAAAAATCCACTCCTCCATATTGACATCACGGAGCTGCTGGATGTTAGACACATGGCGCTTTCCCACCTTTCGTTTGAGGATGCCCCACAGGTGCTCAATAGGGTTCAGGTCTGGAGACATACTTGGCTACACCATTCCTTTCACCTCCAGCTTCATCAGCGAGCAGTTGTCATCTTGGCGGTGTGTTTGGGGTCGTTATTCTTTTGAAAAACTGCTGTTCAGCCGGGTTTTTGAAGTGGACAGCATCATGTTCTGATTCGGAATGTCACAGTACATGTTTGAATCCATGTGTTCAGCTCCCCAGTACCAGCAGCAGTACTCATGCAGCCCCAGACCATGATGATACCACCACCATGCTTGACTGTAGGCAAGATACAATTTTCTTGGTGCTCCTCTCCAGGGCGTCACCACACATAACGCTGAACATCATCTGAGCCAAACAAGTTTATCTTAGTCTCATCAGACCACAGGACATGGTTCCAGTAATTCATGCTCTTGGACAGATTGTCTTCAGCAAACAGTTTGCGGGTTTCTTGTGAGCAGCTTCAGAAGATGCTTCCTTGTGGGACGACGCCATGCAAACCGACTTGTTGCAGTGTGTGGCGTACGGTCTGAGCACTGACAAGTAGACCTTTCGCTTCTGCAACCCTTTAAAGCAATGCTGCAGCACTCATGGGTCTGTTTTTTGAAGCAGCTTCTGCACCTGATGCACAGCACGAGGACTCAACTTCTTTGATGGACCCTTGCGAGGTCTGTTCTGAGTGGAACCCGTCTTGGAAAACCTCAGTATGACCCTGACCACTGTACTGTAACTCAGTTTCAGGCTGTTACTGATCTTACAGCCTCAGCATCTTTGTGGAGAGCAACAATTTTAATTCCAAATCCTCGGATCCTCTTGACCATGAGGTCCATGTTGAACATCCGGTGGTCAGTGTGAGAGAATTGGACTCAAAGCAGCAAAATTTTAACTGCTCTAATAGACGATACACAAATTTGTCTGGTCCTGTGAAGCAAACAAAAACATGAACATGATGAACAGGACATGTGGCTTCACATGTTTTCACCACATTTAGCTGTGTTCACCGAGGGTGTACTCACTTTTGTTGCCAGTTATTTAGACAATAATGGCCATGTTAAATTATTTTTAGAGGACAGTAAATCTGTACTGCTATACAAACTGCACACTGATACTCTAAAGTAGATCCTAAAATATATCTAAAATGTATAAAATGGTTGCTGAAAAGTGAGGGGTGTACTCACGTTTGTGAGATACTGTAAATATAAAATATAAAATTTATTAGGAATTATAAATAATATTACTTTTAAAAAATGATTTTTTTTTTATAATTTGATATATATTGTTTTATTTATTGCTCCACATACTTTTGCCCATACAACAATCAAGGCAAATGAAAGAAAAGTAACTGAAAAACATTTGTTTTTTGTCTTTGTCTCTACTTTAGCTATCCCTATTCATGGAGCGTGGAGCTGCTGGAGCTCCTGGTCCTCCTGCGTGTCCGGAAAACAGAGACGAACTCGAGAGTGTAACAACCCTGCTCCGAAATACAATGGCTTCCAGTGTAGAGGAAACCCGTCCCAGACGAAGCGCTGCTGAAGTCATTTTAGTGTGGGAGGCCTCTATAATCTGCTTAACATGTATCCTATGGAGAGGTTTTGATAGTTGAATGGATTTAATAATCAATAAAAAGCTTTATATTGGACACCTGGACATTTTTCTTTATTCCTGAAGAGATTCACATCTATGGAACACGATATAGACTAAAGTATCATGTACAATACTTAAGTAAACAATAAGTATTAAGTACACCTGACTTTTCCAACCATAGCAGTCTCTTGACAACATTGTATCGTAAAAGTTCCCCCTCACACGAACTAGGAGACCCAAACCTTGGCAAACCTGCACCTCAGACAGACAGACAGACAGACAGATAGATAAATAGATAGATAGATAGTAGCAGACAGACAGATAAAGAGATAGACAGATGGAAACGAACAGACAGACAGACATAGATAATGCCAATTTACAAGCTTTCGAGTA
>JAAIIK010024060.1:0-15244 GCA_014706435.1 Silurus glanis
CTTTCTTTCTTTCTTTCTTTCTTTCTTTCTTTCTTTCTTTCTTTCTTCTTGCATTATTTATTTTTCTTCTTTCTTTCTTTCTTTCTTTCTTTCTTTCTTTCTTTCTTTCTTTCTTTCTTTCTTTCTTTCATTCTTACATTACTGATCTTCTTTCTTTCATTCTTTATTTATTTAACTTTTTTTATTTTTTCTTGCATTACTTTTCTTTCTTTCATTCTTTCTTTTTTCTTGCATTACTTATCTTCTTTCTTTCATTCTTTCTTTCTTTTACTTTTTTTCTTTTTTCTTGCATTACTTTTCTTTCTTTCTTTCTTTCTTTCTTTCTTTTTTCTTGCATTACTTATCTTCTTTCTTTCATTCTTTATTTATTTTACTTTTTTTTCTTTTTTCTTGCATTACTTTTCTTTCGTTCTTTTTTTCTTCTTTCTTTCTTTCTTTCTTTCTTGCTTGTCTATTTCTTTCTTTCTTTTTTCTTTCTTGCTTGTCCATTTCTTTCTTTCTTTCTTTCTTTCTTTCTTTCTGACTGGAATGTTTCTGTGAATTATGATGTTCTATTTCACTGCTTTATCTTTGTCTTTTTGTTCCCTTCCACAGCTACATGTCACGATACAGAATGGAGGGCCGATTCAGCTGGTGAAATGTGTTCAGTGCTGCAGTAAATATCACTGTCCGTTCTGCAAGCCTGAGATTTTCAAGCCGACCGTGGAGAGCAAAGTGAGGAAGCACATTAAAGCGCATGAAAAGAGGGCCGTCAAATATAAAGGCAAACATCTCAATCTATTTTCTATTCCTGGAATTGTACCTCTAAATGAGATCACGGGATTAAAACAGGGTTCATTTTCAGAGAATGAGGTCATCAGTGTTTTTACTCCTCAAACATTCCTCTGTGGAGTTAGACGTCTTGGGAGCTGAAATATTATGGTCCATTACATAATTTATGATTCCAGCAGTCTGGAGCTTTAAAATAAAAAAAAATGATCTGTTTGGTTGCAGGATATATAATCTTTAAGTGTGGACTGAACTGCAGACCTGTTTCACATTTTCACTGCCCAAGCTGTAGCAAATTATTGGAGAAGAGGAACAGATTTGTGGATCATCTAAGTAAATGCATGGGCACAATGGCAGCGGAGGCTAGAGAAGAACATCTTTCAGTAAAGCTGGAGGCTGACAGCCATGAGGTACCTGAAGAGGATGTGGAAAACCATCAAGCCAATGTAGGTCAACTTGTTCTTTCTTTCTTTCCTTCTTTCTTTCCTTTCTTCCAACAAAAGCTAGAGATTTTGACAATATTCAGCTGGCAGAACATCTAGCATCTAATCAAGAGAACTGACATTAGGTCTGTAACACGATTAGCTATAAAAGGGAAGTCATAGTGAGGCAGAGTCTCTCAGAAGTAAAGATGGGCGGAGGCTCTCCAATCTGTGAACGAGTGCGTAAAAATTGTGGTATACTTTAAAAACAATGTTCCTCAACGTCAAATTGAAAAAGCTCTGCAAATCTCATCATCTACAGTACATAACATCATCAAAAGATTCAAAGAGACTGGAAAAATCTCGGGCGTAAGGGGCAAGGCCGAAGACCTTTGGTGGATGCCCGTTATCTTTGGGTTCTCAGACGACACTCATTGGCATGATTGTGTCATCAATCAGGAATACTTTCAGAAACCACTGTCGGTTAACACAATCAGCTGTGCCATCTGCAAATGCCAACTAAAGTTCTATCATACAAAAAGGAAGCCATATGTGAACATGGTCCGGAAGCAACATCATGCCCTGTGGGCCAAGGCTCAAATAAAATGGACTGTTTTAAAGTGGAAAAGTGTTCTATGGTCAGACGAGTCCAAATTTTACATTCATGTCGAAATTACAGACGCCGTGTCCTCCGGGCTAAAGAGGAGAGGGACCTTCAGTGTTCGGTTGAAAAGCCAGCTTCTCTGATGGTATGGGGGTGCATAAGTGCATACAGTATGGGCAGCTTGCATGTTTTGGAAGGCACTATGAATGCTGAAAGTTATATAAAGGTTTTAGAGCAACATATGCTACCCTCCAGACAACGTCTATTTCAGGGAAAGCCTTGTGTATTTCAGCAGGACGATGCATAACAACATACTGCAACTATTACAACAGCATGGCTTCGTAATAGAATAGTCCAGGTGCTGAATTGGCCAGCCTGCAGTCCAGATCTTTCACCTATAGAGAACATTTGGCACATCATTAAACAAAAAAGACGACCACAACCTCATCAGCAGCTGGAAACCGACATCAGGCAAGAACGGGACCAAATTACAACAGCAAAACTCCAGAAACTCATAACCTCAATGCCCAGACGTCTTCAAACTGTTTTGAAAGAAGAGGAGATGCTACACCATAGTAAACATGCCCCCGGGACAAATTTTGTGAGACCTGTAGAAGACATCAAATTTAAAGTAAGCTCATTTTGTGCATAAAAGTGTAAAATTTCTCAATTTCTGTTATGTTCTCTTATGTTCTATTGTAAATAAAATATTCGCTCAAGCGATGTAAAAGTCTTTTGGTTTTCAATTCCCAACATTTCCGGGATTCGGGATTCGACTGTTTCTTCCAACCTGGAACCAGTGAGATGTTAAAGATTTATCACATGACCACGTGATGTAGAAACTTCAATTTAGCTTATCTTACACAGTTCCTCTGCTGAGTGTCGGTGATCTTAAAGCTAAAATATCACCATATAACTGAGGTTCTAAGAAAGAATGTGTCGACCCATGCACTTATTTATTTCATGAAATCGCAACATTAAATTGGCCGCGATTGCGATGCAATTAATCGTGCAGCACTGATTTCCATATGTGGTTTATCCATATGTGGTTCTTCCCCAAACTGTTACCACAAAGTTGAAGGTGCTGATCATCTCTTTTGGGAGGATGTTTTAATAGATTTTATGGAGATTTTTTTCTTATTCAGCCACAAGGGTTGTAGTAACGGCAGGTACTGATGTAGGTGAGGTAAGAAGGTCTGGGATGCCATCAGTCTTCACATCACAGGAGATCTTCCACTCCAACTCATGTAAAGCATATCTTCTTGGAGCTGGCTTTGTGCACATCATATATAATTGTGCGCATCTGACTTTGTGTTTGAGAAAGAACTACACATGGCTGGGGAATGTCAGGTGTCCCAATACATTTGTCCATGAAGAAACAGGATTATACTGGATTTATTTCACTGACATTGACATTCTGATTTCTTCACAGGACCAAGATTGCTCCCTGGATTTTGGACCAAGTTCAGAACTACCAGTGCAGTCTGAGGTTGTTTCATCTCCTCAGTCTAATCACAAACCTGCGTTCTCCAGTCTACACGATTCCATATCACCTCGGGCTTTCGGTGATATGAGAATAAAAAGACAAGGAAGATCTCCAAAGGTATTGGGTGTAAATTTATGGGACGTCTCTAGGATTTATTCAAAGCAGGCTTTCACTTTACAACATGTAATGCTTTTTTTTTCCATTTCTAAAGATCCATTTTATAAAAGAAAACACACCCACTGCACTGTCGACACGTCCCGGGCTGGAGGAGAAGTCATTACGTGAAGGTTGGGGTAAGTAAACTCGTGTAGAAGTTGAATTTAAACAATTAATCCGAGTCACTTGATTATTTAAAGCAAGCTGAAGTTGTAGTTTATTAATTTACAATTATTTATTCACAAGTTACTATACATGTCAAACCTGTTTGGATTGATCTGTGGCCCTTTCTCTTCCAAAAGCTGTCAAGAGCCTTCAGACTTATCAGGAAACCAGCGTTTTTAAGTAAGCCATCACCACGTTTTTTTTTTTTAATTTATTTGAATAGGAAATACAGTACACATAATAGAGTACACATGCATTCATGCAGCAAAGTAATCAACCAATCACGTGTCTGCAAATTGTCAGCTTTCACAGAGTCTCTACACTCTGATTCCTGTTCTTGGCTGACAGGAGTGGAAACCCGACGTGGTCTTCAACTGTTGTAGCGAATTCACCTCACAGTTTTGTGCATGCTGAGATGCTTTTCTGCTCACAACAGTTGGAAAGAGTGATGATTTGAGTTCTCAGACATTTTCCTGTAAAACTGTCATTCACAAGATGTTTTTGAACCATTCTAAAAAATAAAATAGTAAAAAATACACTCTACAGACAGTTTCTGGTACTGAAAACCTAAAAATCTCTCATGAGCTGTATGATTTTATGTATTACACAGCTGCCACGTGATTGGCTGATTCAATAACTGCATAAATGTCATGTATTATAATTTCAAGTATTATAATACTCAATTTATCACAATATATATATTTGCTAAAAAGCTACCAGCAAATTGGTAGTACTGCATAAACTTTATTTGTTTTTAATTTCTATAACTAGAATACTCTAAGGCCAAAAGTATTGGGACAACTGGCTTTCTAGCCTTATCGGTTCTTCTCCGAACTGTTACCACAAAGTTGGAGGCGACGTCTTTGGATGCAGGAGAATGACATTTTCCCTTCACTTGAACTAGGAGACCCAAATTTGTTCCAGTAGGACATGACATGAGAGCGCATGAGCTCTGGCCCCCCCAGACCTCCTCGCTCACCTACCTGATTTTACTAACACCCTCATGGCTGATTGAGTACAAATCTAAACAAAATTTTGTGGAACATCTTCCCTGAAGAGTGGAGTGGATTTTATGAAAAGCAGGCAGAAACTTTTCAATATCATCAAAGGCATTTAGTTTTTAATGCTTTAAAGCAGTGCCAATCATTTTAGTCAGCTGCTGTCAATCAGATTTTGAAACTCTCATGCAAAAAAAACATGGAAATATCTACTGACATCACAGGATATTATTATGTCTGTTTTAGCACTGGTTCCTATCTGTCCTTTCCAGGAGCAGTGAGGTGATGGTGAACACCCAATGTTTGCTGGAGCTTTTCCAGTTCTGCTGGTTTTGTCAGAAAGAGTGCTGCATCACCATCGATGGCAACGAGAAGCTGTTTTCAGTCATGCAGGACTGCCAGAGTTGTGGCTACCACAGAGAATGGAGGAGTCGCCCACCTTCAACAGAACCTCCACACTCCTTCAATAAGGAGGAAAAACATGCACATGAGGATGAGGATGGTGAGAAGGTGTGTATTGATTCAGTTAGTAGATTTGTACACTCGAGTATAATGTAAAGTTTCATAGACTGACCTAAAAATCTCAAAGGGTTACAGTAAGGGGCAAGATGACTGGGGGCAGTTTATATTAAGATAAGTCTTAAAGATAAGACGACCCTTCCGAAAGATAAACATCAACAGGAACCCTCTAAATCTCTGTAATGGTTTTAATGGCTGTAATGGAAAATAGAATGGTTTTACTGGATATAATGGGATTTGTAATAGATGTAATAGGAAATGTAATGTTTCAATGGGTATAGTGGGAATTATATTGTTTTGTTTTGTTTTGTTTTTACCGGTGCAATAGAAATTGTAACGGTTGTAATGGGATTTTTAATGGTTTGAATGTTTATAATGGGAATTGCAATGTTTTTATGGTTAAAATGGGAATTGCAGTGGTTTGAATAGAATTGTTTACGGTTTTATTGGTTATAATGGGATTTGTAAGGATTATAATGGGATTTGTTATGTTTTGATGGGTATAATGGGATTTGTAATGGTTTTACTGTTTATAATGGGAATTGTAATAGGATTTGTAATGGTTTTTGTGGTTATAATGGGAACTGCAGTTGTTTTATTATGATTTGTTGTGGTTTTAAAATTTATAATGGAAATTGTAATGTTTTAATGGGTATAATGGGAATCCTAATGGCATTTATGTTTGTAATAAGATGGTTTTAATGGGAATTGTAATGGTTTCTATAGTTGTAATGGGAATTGTAATGGTTTCTATGGTTGTAATGGGAATTGTAGTGGTTTTAATGGATATAATGTGAATTGCATTGGGTTTATTGGCATTTGTAATGGTGTTAGTGTTTATAATGGGAATTGTGATGTTTCTATTGGTTATAATGTTTATTGTAATGTCTTAATAGGTATAATGGAATTGTAATGGTTGTAATGGGATTTGTCATGGTTTAAGTGGTTATAATGGAAATTGTAGTGGTTTTATTGGGATTTCTTAAGGTTTTAAATTTATAATGGGAATTTAAATGGTCTTAATGTTTATAATGTAGATTGTAATGTTTTAATGTTATTAATGTTTGTAATAAGATTTGTTATGTGATTTGAAACAGTTTAAATGGAAATTGTTATGGGTTCTATTGTTATAATGGTAATTGTATTAATGGTTGTACTGGGATTTGTAATGGTTTGAATGGTTATAATGAGAATTGTAATAGTTATAATGAAATTTTAAATTGCTAAATCATTTGTGAAGATTGTAATTACTATAATGGGGATTGTTATGGATATTATGGATATAATAGTAATTGTAGGGGTTACAGTGGGATCTGTAATGGTTTAATGGTTACAGTGAATTTTGTAATGGTTGTAATAAAAATTGTAATGGTGTATGGGTCTCTGCTTGTAACTGGTTGCCTTCTATATTTAATGACATGTGATGTCTGCTACCATTAAGGACTAATTGAATGTCTTTTTAGCTTATAGATCACATGTTGGCATCTAGTGGACACCAGTAGGGACTATTGGGGTGTCATTAAACCACCAGATAAAAGCCATTAATTCTCCACAATGGTTTATGTGGATTGATAATCATGATTTTTAGATATTTTTGTTTTATATCGTTGTTGTGTATCTCTAACAAAGACATTCTCTGTCCTGCAGGTCGTGGCTCAGATTGTGTCCTCAGATGCCGAGTGCAGTGAGAAGGTGTTTATTGAAAAGGATGGGTCATATTTATCTACTGATGATGCCGAAACACATTTACAGAAAAAGGAAGAAAAAAGAAAAAGGAAGAGGAAGTCTGAAAGTAAAAACAGCTCGGACAATTTGGAGCCATGTTTAGATGAATGGGCCACAGACTCTGATGTTTCCATGGATGAAGGTCTGTTCACAGTGTTAAAGGAGGAGGGTCCTGTGGAGTGGTGTACACAGTGTAGGGCCGTGGCCTCGCTCTCATGTACTGTCCATCAGCACAAAAAATTGTTCTGCTGCGCTCAATGTGGTACAGGTGACGGCGTTCGGACGCATTTTCTTGAAACACTTCCTGTTCGGTTTGAGGACGTAGCCAGTTTTCAGAATCATGCTGAACAGGAGCACAGATCCAAACCGTTTTATAAACTGTATCAGGATTGTGGCAAGGTTGTCCTAGCGAATCCTGAATCCAGAGGTTTAAAAGAGCATAAATGCGAACCCAAGTCGGAATTTATCGTCTGTCCGGAGTGCGGGAAGAGATTCCTCACCGAAATGGGCTTAAAATCGCACTACACTCGGCTCCATTCGGAGTACGGTAACCAGGTCTGCGAAACTCCAACATGAGTGTCCTGATTGTCCACAGACGTTTGGTAGCACTCACCAACACAATAACCACGCCGTATCCCACTGAGGTCCTCAGAAATGTGTGTAGTGTGTGAAAGGCTTTCAGAACATCTTCAGGGTAAAAAGACAGCGGTCCTTCAACCGAAAGGAAAACCTCGCTTCATACATGTGCTTCCATACTGTAGAGAAACCTTTCACATGTGAAGAACCACAAGTACTCTGATTCGACTCTGATGAATCTACACTGTAGTGAATACAGGGGTATTAACACAGCACTGCGGTTGCCCTGAAGGCAATGGACATGGCTTGATGATAGACATATGACTGATCTGAGAACAGTAGCTCCATTGACCTTCATTGGCAATACATGTCACCTTGTTCCCTATGGTAATGATACATTATTACCAACACTTACAATGTAAGGTGTCATTCCTCAAGCTGTTTTGAACGTTATACCTCTGTAACTTTAGATTTTTTTTTCCCAGCATTTTCTGGATTGTACCAATTTTCCAGTCGTTCGCTCTGAGGCTCCCAGGGCTTCTTCCTGAGTGTATGATTAATATCTGTTAAAATGTAGCCAAATGGCCATGTCCATGTCATGTTCATGTCCAGGTTCACAGCTAAAGACCAGTCTGGACATTTTATTCTCAGGGTTCCTACGCATTCTGGAAAAGTATGAATATGGAATTCGATTTGACTGGTTTCCAGGTCTGGATTAGCATTTTGAAAAGTATTGAAATTAGTTCCATTGATATGGAAAAGTGTTTCGGTTCGGTTTTCTAAAGTTCTAAAAATTTATGAAAAAAATATTTGTTATAAAACAAAGGCTACACTAAACCGGATACATTTAAAAATGCCGTTCTCGTCACAATTTTGTTTTCAGTCGATTCCCAAAAGTTGCTCATCCACACCGAAACGTCTGTACTTGACTGAAAACGGCGTCTCGGTGCGGACGGAAGGCCAAAATGGACGGAAAATATACTAATTTTCAAACGTTAACATATTAATGGGGACATGGCTGAAAGGTGTTTTTTTTTTTTTTTTATTTATCTATTTATTTTTTTTGTTAATGGACTCTTTAGTTCTCTTTAGTTGTTTCTTGATGAATTGCACATGAACAAACTTTCCACTGCTGTAGGATTGAAGGTTTACAGTTTCAAAATTCTTTTTATAAATGATCAACGTTGCACTGTTTTAGAATTGAAGTTTTAATCAAATTAACGTGTTTTTTATTTATTTATTTTTTTTATTAACCTTCCAGCAATTATTTGGTAATGTAATAAAGATTGTAACATAATCATTATTTCGGATGTTGAATTTAATCTTAAAAATCTTTAGGGAACTCTGCATATGTCTGGAAATGTATGGAGTCTGAAAATTTTGAAATGAAAATTGTGTAGGAACACTGTATTCTGTACATTTGACAGTTACTCAACCCCTGTTACATCACTCCAGTTTATAATTGCTCACAAATACAGTTGTGGGTATTATTACTATTATTATTATTATGATGATTATTATGATTATATATATTTTTTTCAAAATCCTCCTGGCTCAGTTGTTACTTTTGTCCAAGGTATTTTATACCAAATTTATCCTGTTGCATTATTTAAAAAATACAAACAAGCTATTAGCCTCGTTTAAGCACGCTGTCATCCTGTTGTATCTCTGACCCAAAGCTTACCTCTAGTTATCAAACAAAAAAACAAAAAGAAAAAAAAATTCTGTTCTTTCTAAACAATGTTTTCATGCTTATTTGCATCCTTAAGATATACTGTACAGTAAGTAATGGAGAGTGTGTTAGAGAAGTGAAGAAAAGAGTGCAGGCAGGGTGGAGTGGGTGGAGAAGAGTGACAGGAGTGATTTGTGATAGAAGAGTATCTGTAAGAATGAAAGGGAAAGTTTATAGGACTGTGGTGAGACCTGAGATGTTGTATGGATTAGAGACAGTGGCATTGAGTAAAAGACAGGAGGTGGAGCTGGAGGTAGCAGAGCTGAAGATGTTGAGGTTTTCGTTGGGAGTGACGAGGATGGACAGAATTAGAAATGAAAGAGGAGGGACATGGGGTATATCAGTAGAAGAATGCTGTTTATGGAGCTACCAGGAATGAGGAAAAGAGGAAGACCAAGGAGGAGGTTTATGGATATATTGAGTGAAGACATGCAGGTAGTTGGGTTGAAAGAGGCAGATGTAGAGGACAGGGGGGTATGAAGACGGATGATCCGCTGTGGCGCCCCCTAATGGGAGAAGCGGAAAGAAGAAGAATATATACTGTACAGTTTTTCTTCTAAGAAGGATTTTGCACTAGATTTTGGAGCATTGATGTGTGGATTTGTCAATTCAGCCATAGGAGCATTAGTGAGGTCGTCTCCTAATTCATCCTAAAGGTGTTCGGTGGAGTTGATTGAGGTCTTTGTGTGTGAAGTTTGAAGTTTAGGAGCTCAAATATCTTTGATGTTGATTGAGGAGGTCTTCTAGTTCATCTCAATGGTTGTTCATTTGAGTTGAATGAGGTCTTTGGGCTCAACCATAACACAACCATAACACACAATGTCTTTATGGACAGGTGTTCGGGGGTCTAGTTAGTGTTCCAGTTCATCCCGAAGATGTTCATTTCAGTTAAGGTATTTGATGTCTTCCACTCCAAACTTTACACACAATGTCTGCCTGGACAGGGGGTCAGGGGTTTATTCAGACCGATTTCTTCACACACAAAGAACTTGATCAACTCCACCGAACACCTTTAGGATGAACTGGAAACCCCTGGACCTCCTATTCATGAAGACATTGTGTTATGCTTAGAGTGGAAGAACCCAAAGAACTCAATATCTTCATCGACTGAAGCTAATGGGTTTATCCACTGGCATTGTGTTAATAATATACTTTAACTAGTATAAATGCATGTAGCCATCTACACCCCAAAACTGCACATCCAAAATATAAATGATGCATAAAATTGCTAAACAACAGATTATTGATTATTGATAATGAAACAGCAACAATAGAACAAGAGTAAAGATTCACGTACTATACACATACTATACTATAGTATTTGAGATTAGACAGGCCGAGTCTTTTATTGTTTTTTTTTTTAATCTGCTCTTAAAACTCACTTTTTTAGGACAGCTTTTATGTGATTTCTTATTTTGGTGATTTATTTATTCTGTGATGTTTATTTACTTCCTTTTTTTAAATATTTATACTTATTTTATTTTTCTCATTATTATTTATTATTACTATTATTTACACACATAATTTTATTTATTTTTATTTTTTTCTTCTTATCTTTATTTCATCTTTATTTTTTCCTTTTATGCTTGGAAAGTGCTTTGAGATGCTACTTTCAAAGGTGCTATAAAAAAAAATTCAGATTATTATACATAATTATTTAAAAACAGTAGCTACTAATCACTACAATATACAGATAAAAGCTTGTGGACACCAGACTATAAGTCTAGCATGTTCTTTTATGAGCATCTTATTCCACATTTAGTCCCCATTGGCTCTTACAAGAACCTCCACTCTTCTGAGATTTTTCCACTAGATTTTGTAGAGATTTGTGCTCCTCCAGATGCGAGGGTGTTAAAGTCAGGTACTGATGTCAGCATTCACATCCATCATGTTCAAAGGGGTTGAGGTCAGAACCCTATAGTAGGAGATCTTCCACATCTTTCAACCCATGTAAAGCAGATCTTCATGGAGCTGGCTTTGTGCACAGATGCATCATCATGCTGGAGCAGGTTTGGGCCTCCATGTTCAAGTGAAGGGAAATTTTCATGCTACAGCATCCAAAGACATCTGATACAACAGTGTGCTGAGATAACATTTGTTAAGGTAACATTTTGGGGAAGAACCACACATGAAAGATATCAAGTACTGCTAACGCCCTTGGGTTTGAATGAGCCCAAATCTGAGGACGTTCTGATGGGAAGTTCAAAAAGCACATACTGTATTGTCTGGTGTCCACAAATATTTGTCTTGTTGACTACTAAAGGAAAACATTCTAATTTATGGGATACCTGCATGTTTAGTATAAGACCAAGTTGTAGTTATTTTAGGAATTCAATACAATAATTTTCCAAGGTATTAAACCAAAATAGAAATAGTGCAAAATATTTGCACACTTTTGTTAAACGAATCAGCTACATATACTGGCTTACAGACACACAATTGCTACATTGTGGACTACTACGCATCTAGAGGAACTAGACACGAGTGGCCTCTTGTGGTCAGAGAGAGTGATAGCAGGTCAGTGCTGTTCAATTCTGTCCACTTCCTTCACCCTGAATATATCTGTGGAAATATATATATATATATATATATATATATAGAGAGAGAGAGAGAGAGAGAGAGAGAGAGAGAGAGAGAGAGATAGATAGATGGATAGATGGATAGATGGATGGATGGATGGATGGATGATTATTTATGATTATTTATTTTTTCCTCCACTGCTGGTTTTGTACATTTACCCCTGAAGAAATGAACAGTCAAGAATGTTTAAGATAGTTTTATTTTCGCCCAAAGAAAGTACATCAAAAAAGGTTATAAATGAATTTGTATTTGATCGAGTAAAATAAGTATTTAATCCCATACCAACCAGCAAGAATCCTGACACCCACACACCCAAATTAATCCTGTTACTTCAGAAAAGTCACCATTCACCAGTCACAGAATCAGCATCTTCCATTTAAACCTCTCCATAACCATGGGCAAGACCAAAGAGCTGTCAAAGGAGGTCAGGGGCAAGATTGTAGACATGCACAAGGCTCGAATAAAAAATATACAATGATTAAGTATCAAACAATAAAGAATGAGTAATAGAAGAATATCTAGTTATTGTTTGAGTAAAAAACATCAATATACAAATCAGCAGTGATGGGAATTTACATTAACATTGTAATTACTACAAAAAATCTAGTAATAAAAAAAAGTTTTTCATTTTGTTATCGATTAGTTTAAGTTTAGCCAGATTTGTCACAATACAGCAGTCTTTTGAAATGCAACATGTGCTGGAAAATTGCTCCTCGCATAATGTAGCAAACGACCCCAACAGTGAGAATCAGAAATATGAATTCTCTATAAAAGAGCTGAGCAACATATTACTAATAATGAAACAAATTTAAGTTACACATATTAAAATTTTACACAGTAGCTAACATTCTGGTTATGAATAGATATTGAGTAAAGTCAGGTGAAAGTATAAACCAACACTATAAAGAAACTCTAAATTGTACTTTATCACAGAAATAAGGTAAAAACAAGTTGAAAAGTCTGGTCCTGAGCGATGAGAATCCAGTTAAGGTCCATACATCTACTTCTTGTAGCCTATAAAAAAGACCATGAATCAGTTTGATTTCTTTATGAATAATTGTAATGTAGTGATAAATGTCTAAATCTCTGACCTTCACTAAAAGGTGATGCAGATGAAGTTGAGTTCTTGAGTCTGTGGCAGACTGACCCACTTCTTACTCTTGGCCAGCAGAGCTCCAGTTCTCTCCACACCATTACAGTCTTCCGTTCCGGTTCCGTTCCCTGGGGCCCAGTTTTGGTAGCAGATGGTCACACCACTCACCCAGTACCAGAAGCCCAGAGCGCAGGTGTGACGCAGACCAATCCACACATCGGTGGTGACGTTTTTAGTGGCGTATTCAACCCAGTCCTGCATTTCCTTCGAGTAAATATAGAGCAGGTCCACATGGTTCTGTCTGCAGAACCTCAGAGCTTCTCGCCACGTCTTCTTCTGAGCAATCACTGTGATTGGAGGTCGTTCTGCAATCAGACAAAAAAGATAATACTAACAACAACAGTTTTATTTATTAAGTCTTTTTCTGCTACTTGTTCCTCTTATTCTTCTGGCTATTGTGTCTATAGTAGCCTATCATTTGTGCCAAGTGCTGGCAATGCTCTAGCTCTACCATCAGGTCAAATTTAGACTTCATTTGGAAGCAAATTGTCATAACTTTGTGTCCAAAATTTTAGCCTGAATTTAAAAGAAATCTTGAATTCTGTCCAATCATCAACATATCTGTTTCAACTTTAGAATAAGCCTCATGAAAGCAATCATTTTGAAACCTCGTTAAAATCTTGTTTGCTCTACCATTTATTTATGTTCAGTTCCCTCAGCTCTAACTACAAGTTGTAAAGGTGACTTAATAAAACATGCAGTAAATCTGTTGTAACATTGTTTGTTTACTCACTTCTATAACAAATAAATGAATTTGGGTGTTCACAGCTGGCATCATTCCAATTGTTATTTCCTGTATAGACTTCCACACAGTTACTCTCCACATCCTTGTTGTTCGGTTCTCCATAACACCAGTATGTGTAGTTGAATGGAGCCCCATCTGACCAGAACCAGGACCTAATTTCAGAAGTTGTCCAATACTAGGGAAAGATCATTCATATGTATGAATATGTATAATTTACAATATTTATTTGTGATAATTGCATTTAAAAAAGCTACATTTATTTGTTTCTTAACAGGGCTTTATTGAAAACCTCATTGTGTAGTTGGTAGTTTTAATGGGTTACTGTAATCACCAATTCTACAACACAATAATGCAATATACAAATTATTATATAAATATATAATATACAGTATACACTGATCAGGCATAACATTATGACCACCTGCCTAATATTGTGTTGGTCCCCTTTTGCTGCTAAAACAGCCGTGATCCATCGCTCATTAACAACATGAACTTATTCAGCAGTTTGCGATACAGGAGCTCGTCTGTTAGATCGGACCACACGGACCAGCCTTCACTCCACACGCGCATCAATGAGCCTCGGCCATTCACGACCCTGTCGCCGCTTCACCACTGTTCCTTTCTTGGAGCACTTTTGATAGATACTGACCACTGCAGACCAGGAACATCCCACAAGAGCTGCAGTTTTGGAGATGCTCTGACCCAGACATCGGCTGTGGCGTTGACACGATGCTCAATTGGTACTAATGGGCCAAAAGTGTGCCAAGAAAATATCCCCCACACCATTACACCACCACCACCAGCCTGAACCTTTGATAGGCAGGATGGATCCATGCTTTCATGTTGTTGACGCCAAATTCTGACCCTACCATCTGAATGTCGCAGCAGAAATCGAGACTCATCAGACCAGGCAATACAAATCTTGTATTGTCCAATTTTGGTGAGCCTGTGCGAATTGTAGCCTCAGTTTCCTGTTCTTAGCTGTCAGGAGTGGCACCCGGTGTGGTCTTCTGCTGCTGTAGCCCATCCACCTCAAGGTTCGATGTGTTGTGCGTTCAGAGATGCTCTTCTGCATACCTCGGTTGTAACAAGTGGTTATTTTAGTTACTGTTGCCTTTCTATCAGCTCGAACCAGTCTGGCCATTCTCATCTGACCTCTGGCATCAACAAGGCATTTGCGCCCACAGAACTGCCGCTCACTGGATATTTTCTCTTTTTCAGACCATTCTCTGTAAATGCTAGAGATGGTTGTGTGTGAAAATCCCAGTAGATCAGCAATTTCTGAAATACTCAGACCAGCCCGTCTGGCACCAACAACCATGCCACGTTCAAAGTCACTTAAATCACCTTTCTTCCCCATTCTGACGCTCGGTTTAAACTGCAGCAGATCGTCTTGACCATGTCTACAAGCCTAAATGCATTGAGTTGCTGCGATGTGATTGGCTGATTAGAAATTTGCATTAAGGAGCAGTTGGACAGGTGTACCTAATAAAGTGGCCAGTGAGTGTGTGTGTGTGTATATATATATATATTTTTATTCTGTCCCAGATGCGTGTTTCATCTACGCTAAACTGACAGATAGCTAACAGGAGTCAGAAAAGGTCAGACGCAGGAG
>JAAIIK010024061.1:0-10863 GCA_014706435.1 Silurus glanis
AATAATAATAATAATAATAATAATAATAATAATAATAATAATAATAATGAAAAGAAGAAGAAAATGATTAAATTGACTATTATAAACAACAGCAACAATAATAATAAGGTTAAAGGGTCAGCCATGATACAGCGCCCCTGGAGCACAGAGGAATAAGGGCCTTGCTCAAGGGCCCAAGAATGGCAGCTTGGTGATACTGGGGCTTGAACCAGCAACCTTCTTATTAGTTACTCAGAGCCTTAACTACTGACCAAACAAATACTGTATATAAATGTAACAATTTATTTCCATTGAAAAAAATCCTTTAGCATGAAGAACAGCTTTACACATTTCTCAGCATCCGGACACTTCATTTCTCCAAACGCTCAGCTGAAACACTGCCGTGTCTCTTGTGAAACTCTCTGAAGATGTTCTTCACTGGTTGGAGGTTTCTTTCTTGTTCCTCTCAGAGCAGTTTAATAGGATTTAGGTGCGGTGACTGGGCAGGTCGTTCCATGATAAATATCACTCGAGACGTCTTTTTGCTCTCTAAATAACGCTTAAAGAGCTCAGAGATATTCGGCACTTCGGCTCATCGTCTTGTTGCATGGTGAAGTGGGTTCATTTAAATAATGAACCAATTACATAAATAAATAAATAAATAAATAAATAAAAGTGTTGAGAGTACAAGGATAAATAAATAAAAAATAAAATAATAATAATAAATAAATAAATGTGATGTAAGTACAAGGATAAAAAAAAGTAATAATAATAAATAAATAAATAAATGTGATGTGAGTACAAGGATAAATAAATAAATAAATAAATAAATAAATAAATAAATGTGTTGAGAGTACAAGGATAAATTAATAAAAAATATATATATAATAAATAAATAAATAAATAAATAAATGTGTTGTGAGTACAAGGATAAATTAATAAAAAATAATAATAAATAAATAAATAAATAAATGTGTTGTGAGTACAAGGATAAATTAATAAAAAATAATAATAAATAAATAAATAAATAAATAAATAAATAAATAAATGTGTTGTGAGTTCTGCTTCATCACCTGGTTGTTAATAGAGAAACTTTTGCTCTCACTTAGCACTGAATGACTGCCGGAAATTTACATTGTGTGGAGTGTGTGTGTGTGTGTGTTGGGGGCTGGGTGTTGTTCTCACCACTTTAAAACAGTTTAATGCCTCTGAATAGCAGACTAATCCCAGACTACGTTTTCCCCATTTAAAACCTTCATTAAGTATAAACCGCTCATAGAAGCTCCTCTTCACATAAACAACACACACACACACACACACACACACACACACACACACACACAAAACCCCAGTTCTGACAGAATATTGTTTTAATTGGTATATTCTTTTTTTTTAACATCCCATTCCACTTTTTGTCCCCATTTACTCTTATAATATACTCTTCTGAGTAGATGTTCCACTAGATTTTGTGGAGATTTATTCAGACACAAGGGTGATGGTAAAGTCAGATACTGATGTAGGGGGGTGAGGAGGCCTGGAGTCAGTGTTCACATTCATCCTAATGGTGATCAATAGAGTTGGAGCTCTATAGCAGGAGAACTTCCACATCTTCCAACCCATGGAAAGCAGATCTTAATGGAGCTCATACTGAAACAGGTTTGGGTCCATATAGTTCAAGTGAGGGATCCAAAGATGTCATATACAATTGCGTGCCTCCGACTTCATAGATTATTGGAAGAACTACATATGGCTGGAAAACTCAGTTCTTTTCTCCATGTGTGTGTGTGTGTATTTTTACTTTGTCAGTTTTTGAGTTCATTCTCCACATACTCACACTGAACATCCTGCTAACACCACCAGTAATGATAGCTTAGTGGTTAAAGCACTGGTTCAAGCCACAGTATTGCCAAGCTGCCACTCTTGGGGCCCTTGAGCAAGGCCCTTAACCCTCTGTTCTACAGTGGCGCTGAATCATGGTTGACTCTGTGTATTGTGTAATAAAGAAAGAAGTGTTTTTCCTTTTGAAACCTCTCATCTCACATGTTCTCTGGTTTGATCATCAGGAATCCAAACTTGTGTCCCTCTGAAGCTGCTTAGTCCCAGGACTGATTTGTTCAAATCCATATTTAAAGGTTAGACATAGAAAAGAATACAATATTCTTGTACATCTGAGACTTAACTTTTACACAACAGGGTTAAAAATCCAGAAACATCACAGCAGAAACCAGGACTTCCTTTATTCAAATACAGTAGAAAACCTCTACAGCTCTCTAAGAGCAGGAGTGCAGCTCTACAGCACTTTTCTATTTAAAATGCTGCAGCGCCCCCTGGTGGTCATCTGCCCTCATTTACAACAGAAGCGCTCAAACTATTTGAAGCCAGTGAGACCTTAAAATGTATAAAACTTCCTTAGAGATGATTTATTTTAGGAACGAATGTTAACTGTGTGTAGTGTATTTATTTATTTATTTTTTCCCTATTGATTACAACCACAGAGCTTTTTTTAATTTAATTACCTTTTCTCATGTATTCATATAGCTGATCAATTAAACAAGAAATGTATAGTATTTCTCTATACACAACGGATATTAGGGATATAAACAATTACTTTAAGTAACCGATCAAAAGATGATACCATGAAGATACTTATACCATAAGGGGAATATGATGAGAAAATAAAAGATTATGAAGGAAAAAAAAAAAAAAAAAAATGTAAAAGGAATACAAAGAACAAAAAAAAAAAAGAAAAATGGAAAAAACATGGAGATATAAAGAAGAAAAATAATATAAAAAGGGACACCAAGAAGGGATTAGAAAAACATTAAAAAGGTATAAAAAATATTTAAAAAAAAGCAAATTAATTATTTCATATATTATAAGAAGGAAAAATATAAAAGAATATGAAGAAAAAGAAAATGAAGGAGTCATGAAAAATATAAAAGAATATGAAGGGAAAATAAAAAAATATTTATATATTAAAAAAAAAAAAAAGAATATGTAAAGTGAATGAAGAAATAAAAACAAAGAATTGTATTTTATAGCAGTCACATATCAGAGTGATGTTTGGAAGCTGAGGTCAGATCACAGGATCAGCCATGATACAGCACCCCTGGAGCACAGAGAGTTAAGGGCCTTGCTTACGGGCCCCAAGAGTGGCAGCTTGGTAAGGCTGGGGTTTGAACCCCCAACCTTTTGACCAGTAACCAAAATCATAACCAGAGATCTAAAAAAAAATAAGCAAAGCAATATGAAGCAGAAAAAGGAAATAAATATGATCTGTATAAAAACACAAAGTAGATTTCAGGTTATTTTTCTACATGAATATATTTATTGTTTGCATTCGTTTAGAATTGACTTTTCATTCAAACATGAAAGTAAACAAAGGAAGCAGAAACACTGCAAAAAAAAAAAAACGACAAGTGCAAAACCTTCACTGCCCAAACATGGTGTAACATTTCCACACCCATAAAGTGCTAAAGCCCTTTTTCTTTCAGACCCTTTAGAACTCTTTCACCTTTTTTTTTACTTAATTCTCACACATTCATGCTCTTCTGGCTAAAAGAGTTTTAGTGTTGAGTCAATCTGAAGATTCGGTCTGAAACCGATGCTCAGTAAAGAGTATTAGCATTAGCATTCGCAGCAGCCCTCAGAGAACTGGACCATGTTTCCTGAGAGCTAACAGGAGCGTGTGATGAGTGTAAAACAGACGAGTTGAAACTGCATCGGTTATCTGAAAGAAAGACAAAAGAATTAATAAAAACATCAATACAGCTTAAAAAAAAAAATAAAAAAACCATTAAACCACCTCCTATATTATATACTCCCTGGACAAAAGTATTAGGACACCTGACTTTTCCAGCCATATGCAGTTCTTCTCCAAACCACAAAGCTGGAGACACAACTGTAAAACTGTCTTTGGATGTGGCATAAAATAGTCCCTTCACTTGAACTAGGAGACCCAAACCTGTTCCAGCATGACAATACCCCTGTGCACAAAGCCTGTGCCATTAAGATATGCTTTCCATTTTCCTGCTATAGGAGAGCCAAAAACCACTGAACAGCTTTGGGATAAATATTTGTGTGTGCGATTGGTCAGTAGACCCTCAGTATCTTTGAGGTGAAGATCTTTCTGGATTTAATGGAATTGGCCGGAATTGGGGATTAACAAATAAAACCCAGAATCGATACCCAAGATTTTTAACTCCAAAACTAACCTGATAACTTAGAAAAAGTCAGCGTAGAGTTCAGGAGGAGGCAGAAGCTCAACGTCTGTGAAACTGAACTGGTCCTCCTCACTAAAGAACAAAGAAGACATGGTCACTCCAGAGATTCTCCATCCTTAAATACACAGGTCTCATAAGCACCGTTTCAGACCGAGAGCTTTTCTGCACATTGTAGCTAAATTTACTGCAAACCTCATCAAACCAACTTTTCCAATGGCGTACTTACACGTACGGAGGCTCCTCCACGTCACACAGCAAACCTTTCAGTAAACACACAAAAAAAAAAAAAAAAACGAATGACAATATTAACAAGAGCAGGAAGCTTCATGTGGCTTGGAGCTTCAGGATTAAAACAGTCCTTTAACCCGTGAATGTTAATGACAATGTGTGGGCCATCCCATAATAAATCAAAAGTAGTGCCATACGCACATTTGTAAGTGCAAGCAATAAACAAACAAAAACAAATAAATAACTTAGACTCACTTGGACCACTGTTGCTGCAAAACCAGAACAAAAATATTAGTATATTTAGTGAAAATATAACCTTTTTTGTATCATGATACAAGGACTGGCTGAAAATTCACTAGTTTGCAGTCAGTTCTAAATTAATTCCCTGTAACCAAAGCAACGTCCAGTTCCAGTTTCCATAAAGATAGATACATCGATTGTAATCATTTCCTAATGACTTGAGCTACATGGAGGATTTTTGCATGTGGGGTGACAGTGCATACGCTGATCCTGATAAAAGGGTCGAAAGAGGAATTTAACAAACTGGAGAAGAAACCGTTCAAATGAGAAATCAAACGAGCACCGGGAGTTCACGCCAACAGCTTCATTATTAGTAGAGGTGCTGAACACAGCCTTTCTCTCTCATAACTACGTATTCAAGCTTATTCAGATAAATGTAGTATTACGGCACTACTGTGGTTAAGCCAATGTCCGACACCCTCATCAGCTGAAATGCCCTTCTTACCACACTGCTAAAAATCCACTGACTCATAATCCACTCTGTAGAGTGCAGCACATGGTTTCCGTTATTATCGGCCACGGGAAATTGTGGTGTTCTGCTATCAAAACATCTTCAATTGCACAATTGGAACAACTGGATAATGTTTATTTGCCCTCTCAAAATGTCTGTGCATGGTCCTGTACCTAGCGGTGGACTGTCTAGTTTAAAACAGACTACTGTGTAATATCTGTAAAACTTATTTTTTTGTCACATGCGTTTAAAATGACGAAGATAAACATTATTCATGCTTTTTATTTATTCAGCACCGATATAGTTTAGACTAGCCCAGCAGATAAACCACTCTAGAGCAAACATGGAGGTCACACTAGATAACCTCCTCTATACGAGTCTGAAATGTCACATTCATATACTTCCTATGACTAATCAAAGCTCTGGGTCAAGAACTACCAAAAGGAGTAGTAGTATTTCTTCCTATTAGAAACAGAACAGAGTGAGGATACTATACTTGATGGAAATAGAGTCTGTTTCGGCTTGCAGATCATTTCTGGTGCTCTGGAAGAAAACTGCAAGCTTCTGGAGAGCTTCATGATTCACACTGGGGAGGGGGAGAAACACACATGAACGCTAGTTTTTACCATCACTTTGTAAATCACTACAGTTTAAGCACTACTGCATTCAGTAGCAAGGAAAAAGTCATTTGAAAATGAGTTGTTGACTAGATTGTTATTGCTGCTACGAGAAAGGAAAGCCATCTAACTGAGTATTGCCCCACCCTGCCACCACCCCCCCCCCCCCCCCTGCTCCACCAATGTGATGAAACCTTTCTCCTGGTGGAAAAACAAACAACCTGAGGTTTTACTGGATATCTAGTAAAGGATCTCTGATGTAAAAGTGACCCAGACACACAATCAAAACTCCTCCACACTCCAGGCCTCCTCATTCAAAACACATGTGCACCACCCAACCTGCTGAAAAATCCCCACAATTCAGTGGAATAGGATTTAATTTCTTCAAGCTTACTGTGAGGGAACGTCCTCCACACTTCCAGCACTCGGAGCATGGGGATTACTGGCAATAGCGTTGACTGGAATAAAGAATGAGTCAAACATCATTCAGACTAATTATTACAAAGAAACTAGAGGTTCGACCACTTGGATCATACTTGCCGGTAACTGATTAATCAAACGATAGTTTAAAAATGAATTCTGTTGAAAAAAAATTAAATGTAAATAATTTTTTACTGTGTTACAAAAATAAAAATATATGTATTTTCAATGCTCTGGTTTTTGTGAAGACTTTTAAAGCTGGCCATTTTAAGCATTACAGGTCGTCCCCGAGTTACGATGAAGATGCGTCCCAATGACCCCATTGTAACTTGAAAATACCGTAAGTGGAGCCATGGCCTAGTCTACCCAGGAGTCTTAAAGAATGGTGATCAGTATGGGGTAGTATACAGTTATTTATTAATTCTTTTAACATTATTTAAATTTTAGGGGTCACCACAGCCGATCATCTCTACATCTGCCTCTTTCAAACCAACTAAGATAAGATAAGATAAACCTTTATTCGTCCCACAGTGGGGAAATTTCTGTGTTACAGCAGCAAAAATTAAGAAATAAAAATAAATATATAAAAAAAGAATATACAAAGAAATAAAAGCAAAGAAATAAATAAAAAAAAAAAAATAAACAAAGAAATAAAAATAAATGCAAATATATAAAAAAAGAATATACACATACTATAATAACAGTATATACACAGTACAATGTATAAATACAAATGGGGGGGGGGGGGAATAAATAAAATACGCAACTACCTGCATGTCTTCCCTCACCACATCCATAAACCTAATCATTTAACAAAATACAGTACATAAATCATCACCATCATAATATATAAAATGTAGAGTATATATATGTTTGTGGCAGTGGGCGTCGGTTCATAAGTGGAAGGCGGAGTTTGTGTCTGGCAATGGCGATAAAAAAGGAGAGAGAAAAGAGAGGAAAAATTTAAACTTTTAAAATTTGAAAAAACACAAAAGAAAATATGCACTCGAACAACAAGACAATTAAACTTTGTCGAGTAAGGGTAAGGAGTCTCGAGGAGGGAGATGCATACATCCTGGAAGCGTCACAATGCATTGTACAAAAAGGTGTATATATATTATTTTTTCACATCGCTATAGTCATCGTAAGATCAAACAGTCGAATCATCGTAACTCTGGGACTACCTGTGTTATTTGGATTTATCCCAAATGGTAATGCTTTGAAGTAAGATTCCATTTGTAACAATAACTGAAGTAAATAAATGCTTTAGAGGTATTGTTTATTAACTCTAGAGGCTGCTCTTGTATTGTATAAGGACAGCAGACCCACTCAATGCAGACGCAACCTGGAAAAACTATCGGCATGGATTTTTGCAGTTCCAGCAAATAGATGAATTGATCAACCTCTACAAGAAACCACTCAAGAAAAAGACTGACAAGACTTACACATATCAGGCATTGAGACTGCACGGTTAGGACACCTGGATTCCCACACACAAGAAAAGAAACCCCAGTCTGAATCACAAACTCATCCTCAATATGAATAAAGCAGATAAATAATAATGCATCTCTTACGTACATGTTTTCATGTAAATGAGCCAAGGATTCGTCCTCCCCGGTCCACTCCTCACTATCATCCGTGACTGCAGAAGAAATCAGAAACATGGATTAGAAAGCAGGCCAGCACTACAAGCTCTTTTTTTTTTTTTTTTTTTTTTTTTTTTTTTTTAAAGAGAAGGACCATTTAGGTAGAGCAGGTAAACGAAGACGATACACATTCAAAGACAAGGGGACTTACAGCTGCTCGTGAGAACCGGGTTGTAATATGAAGACCTGCTGGAGATGCGAATGGTGTTAGAACCTTTTTTTTGTTTTCTAAGCTGTAAAAATCTCATCACAGATAAGTAAAGCATTTCAATTGCATGTACTGCATATAATAAACAATATTTCTTTTAGATTACGTGTATAATAGGAGGTATGGTGGTAGCTCAGTGGTGCTGGGATTTGAACTCATGACCTTCTGTTTCAAAAGTCCAACACCTTTGAATTCAATGGGGAGGTGGAAACTCAGTGGTTGAGGCTCTGGGTTACTGGGTATTGCCAAGCTAGCACTTGGGGCTCTTGAGCAAGGTCCTTAACCTTCAGTGTTCCATGGGTGCTGTACCATGACTGACCGTGAGCTCTGACCCTAGCTTCCCAACATTACTGGGATATACAAAAAAAAAATAATTCATTGCCCTGTAAAGGGATATGTGACAAGTATTAAAGCAGTTTTCCTCTTTTCTTTCTTAACCACTGAGCTACCAGGAGGCCATAAGTTCAGATCCCAGCACCACCAGGCTACCACCATTGGGCTCTTGAGCAAGGCAATGAAGCAATATTATAATTGTTAGCCAATCTAGATATAGATAAGAATTTCTGGCAAAATGGAAGAATTGTAAAGGTTAATGTGTGCTTTAGAATGCGCCTTTTTTTCCATTGCTTCAAAAAAATTGACGTTGTCCCATTTCATGATCAGTTATCTGACTACATATTTATAATATCATCTTTATATTTATAACATTTGCTATTTGCCCTCCTGGTTAGATGCATATTTCAGATATGACGTATGATATATGATCCCCCACCTGCTGCTGAGACTGAGCGTGTCGGCCTCGCCGGGTCCTCTGCCAATTGCCTGCGAGGCTCGTTTCCCCAACTCCAACATCTCCTTCATATTCAACTCCACATTCATCACAGAAATATAGCCATCTACACACACACACACACACACACACACACACTTACACCATGTCACACAACAGAAGATACACATCACATGGGTGTCAAAATGTGCACTAGTTTTGATAATATATTTAACTAGCTGAAAGTACCCGTGCTTCGCTACGGAAGGCAGAACGCTAAGCAATATGGCAATAAGCAGTAAGCACTGAGCAGGACTGGATGATCAGAGATCAGAACGTAACGTCAACAAATAACGTACTACCCCTTCGTAGTACCGATACAGGGCAAACTACTTTGAAAATCATTTTTATCGTGCATCTAACATGTAATAAGAAACAATGTAGTAAGTTTCATTAGGATCCGTAATGTTATTTCGAAGAGTTTACAATGCGTGAGAAATCACGTTTTTCGCGAGTTAGCCGCGATCCAGGGCGAATTTTTCAAAACCCTTTCTTAGTGAGCACCTAAGACCCAAGAGGAAGGTATGTTCCAAATTTCATTGCAATCCGTTCAGTGGTTTTTGAGATTTCGTGATGAGTGAGTGAGTCAGTCAGTGGTATTTGAGCTTTATATATATATAGATTACTAGTGATGGGTTGTTCATGAACAATTCGTTGATTCGGAACGAGTCTTTAATGTGGTTCAGAAGAGCGAGTCATTTTGAACGAGTCTTTAATTTGACTCAGAACGAAGAGTCTCAGAGTGATTCCGTTAATTTTCTACTATACGCGCATGAGCAAAGCATCGCAAAATCTCTGTACGTTATGTATAGGAAACCGAAATGTACAGGAAACCGAAATGCAATTAACACTATGCAGTTATATATACATATTTAAAATGATTGGAACTAAAGTTTAAGTTGATGCATAAAGTGCTGTTGGGGGGATCTGCTTATTGTACAATTTAACGTTTCATTTCGTTCCTAATCTAAGGAACGAAATGAACTAAATGACTACTGATGGCCGAGATTCAAAGAACCGAGTCACTAAAATGAACCGACCTTCCCAGCGATATTAAATAAACTCCACTAGAGGGCGACATTATCCCACTGCTCAGGGACTCTATATAATGGTTTGATCATTAAAAGGAAGGAATGAGTAATGGAGGGATATCTGTACCAAATATTCTCCAATTTGTCCATTACGAACCTGTTCTCCCCAAACCCACCACTACACCTTCTCTACAGAGAACATGAAGCCGCAATGATGCCACACTGTATTTAAAAACCATCAGTGTAGGTGCAGTTTTGCAGCATGGCCTCCTTACACATGTTCTGCGAATCTCTGGCGAGCCATTTGCCCTTGGGGCAGTTGGTGGTTCGGATGATGCTGACCGTGTCTCCACTTTTCACCTGAAGGTCGTGTTTGCGCAGTTTGCTGGCCAGCAGGACGCGAGCATGATACATGGGCTCCTCCTGTCCGGTGATCTACTGGGGCAAAGGGAGAAGTGAGAACGACTAAATAATATAGTTATTTATTTTTCATCTGTTTACATTTTCAGGTAAACCTTTAATGGCTTTCCATATATGATGGTCATGTAACTGAATGATCTGCAACACCAAAAGACCTTCTGAACCAATCAAAATCATCCTTGACGTGTTTTTTACGTTAACGTATATGCAAAATTCCATCTTGTACACACTATATGGGCAAAAGTATTGGGACACCTGACTTTTCAGCCATTTGTGGTTCTTCTCCAAACTCTTACCACAAGGTTGGGGAGACACAATTGCACACGTCTTTGAATGTGGTGGAATGAAATTTTCCAATGTGCACAAAGCCAGCTTCATGAAGATATGCTTTCCAAAGGGTTGGACGATTTGTGGAAGATCTGCTATAGGAGCTCTGACCTCATCACTATTAAACATGGTGAATTGGAAGGCTGTATTAACACCCCTCCACAAAATCTAGAGAAGCATCTTC
>JAAIIK010024063.1:0-10797 GCA_014706435.1 Silurus glanis
AATAATAATAATAATAATAATAATAATAATAATAATAATAATAATAATGAAAAGAAGAAGAAAATGATTAAATTGACTATTATAAACAACAGCAACAATAATAATAAGGTTAAAGGGTCAGCCATGATACAGCGCCCCTGGAGCACAGAGGAATAAGGGCCTTGCTCAAGGGCCCAAGAATGGCAGCTTGGTGATACTGGGGCTTGAACCAGCAACCTTCTTATTAGTTACTCAGAGCCTTAACTACTGACCAAACAAATACTGTATATAAATGTAACAATTTATTTCCATTGAAAAAAATCCTTTAGCATGAAGAACAGCTTTACACATTTCTCAGCATCCGGACACTTCATTTCTCCAAACGCTCAGCTGAAACACTGCCGTGTCTCTTGTGAAACTCTCTGAAGATGTTCTTCACTGGTTGGAGGTTTCTTTCTTGTTCCTCTCAGAGCAGTTTAATAGGATTTAGGTGCGGTGACTGGGCAGGTCGTTCCATGATAAATATCACTCGAGACGTCTTTTTGCTCTCTAAATAACGCTTAAAGAGCTCAGAGATATTCGGCACTTCGGCTCATCGTCTTGTTGCATGGTGAAGTGGGTTCATTTAAATAATGAACCAATTACATAAATAAATAAATAAATAAATAAATAAATAAATAAAAGTGTTGAGAGTACAAGGATAAATAAATAAAAAATAAAATAATAATAATAAATAAATAAATGTGATGTAAGTACAAGGATAAAAAAAAGTAATAATAATAAATAAATAAATAAATAAATGTGATGTGAGTACAAGGATAAATAAATAAATAAATAAATAAATGTGTTGAGAGTACAAGGATAAATTAATAAAAAAAATATATATAATAAATAAATAAATAAATAAATGTGTTGTGAGTACAAGGATAAATTAATAAAAAATAATAATAAATAAATAAATAAATAAATAAATAAATGTGTTGTGAGTTCTGCTTCATCACCTGGTTGTTAATAGAGAAACTTTTGCTCTCACTTAGCACTGAATGACTGCCGGAAATTTACATTGTGTGGAGTGTGTGTGTGTGTGTGTTGGGGGCTGGGTGTTGTTCTCACCACTTTAAAACAGTTTAATGCCTCTGAATAGCAGACTAATCCCAGACTACGTTTTCCCCATTTAAAACCTTCATTAAGTATAAACCGCTCATAGAAGCTCCTCTTCACATAAACAACACACACACACACACACACACACACACACACACACACAAAACCCCAGTTCTGACAGAATATTGTTTTAATTGGTATATTCTTTTTTTTTAACATCCCATTCCACTTTTTGTCCCCATTTACTCTTATAATATACTCTTCTGAGTAGATGTTCCACTAGATTTTGTGGAGATTTATTCAGACACAAGGGTGATGGTAAAGTCAGATACTGATGTAGGGGGGTGAGGAGGCCTGGAGTCAGTGTTCACATTCATCCTATTGGTGATCAATAGAGTTGGAGCTCTATAGCAGGAGAACTTCCACATCTTCCAACCCATGGAAAGCAGATCTTAATGGAGCTCATACTGAAACAGGTTTGGGTCCATATAGTTCAAGTGAGGGATCCAAAGATGTCATATACAATTGCGTGCCTCCGACTTCATAGATTATTGGAAGAACTACATATGGCTGGAAAACTCAGTTCTTTTCTCCATATGTGTGTGTGTGTGTGTATTTTTACTTTGTCAGTTTTTGAGTTCGTTCTCCACATACTCACACTGAACATCCTGCTAACACCACCAGTAATGATAGCTTAGTGGTTAAAGCACTGGTTCAAGCCACAGTATTGCCAAGCTGCCACTCTTGGGGCCCTTGAGCAAGGCCCTTAACCCTCTGTTCTACAGTGGCGCTGAATCATGGTTGACTCTGTGTATTGTGTAATAAAGAAAGAAGTGTTTTTCCTTTTGAAACCTCTCATCTCACATGTTCTCTGGTTTGATCATCAGGAATCCAAACTTGTGTCCCTCTGAAGCTGCTTAGTCCCAGGACTGATTTGTTCAAATCCATATTTAAAGGTTAGACATAGAAAAGAATACAATATTCTTGTACATCTGAGACTTAACTTTTACACAACAGGGTTAAAAATCCAGAAACATCACAGCAGAAACCAGGACTTCCTTTATTCAAATACAGTAGAAAACCTCTACAGCTCTCTAAGAGCAGGAGTGCAGCTCTACAGCACTTTTCTATTTAAAATGCTGCAGCGCCCCCTGGTGGTCATCTGCCCTCATTTACAACAGAAGCGCTCAAACTATTTGAAGCCAGTGAGACCTTAAAATGTATAAAACTTCCTTAGAGATGATTTATTTTAGGAATGAATGTTAACTGTGTGTAGTGTATTTATTTATTTATTTTTTCCCTATTGATTACAACCACAGAGCTTTTTTTAATTTAATTACCTTTTCTCATGTATTCATATAGCTGATCAATTAAACAAGAAATGTATAGTATTTCTCTATACACAACGGATATTAGGGATATAAACAATTACTTTAAGTAACCGATCAAAAGATGATACCATGAAGATACTTATACCATAAGGGGAATATGATGAGAAAATAAAAGATTATGAAGGAAAAAAAAAAAAAAAAAAATGTAAAAGGAATACAAAGAACAAAAAAAAAAAAGAAAAATGGAAAAAACATGGAGATATAAAGAAGAAAAATAATATAAAAAGGGACACCAAGAAGGGATTAGAAAAACATTAAAAAGGTATAAAAAATATTTTAAAAAAAGCAAATTAATTATTTCATATATTATAAGAAGGAAAAATATAAAAGAATATGAAGAAAAAGAAAATGAAGGAGTCATGAAAAATATAAAAGAATATGAAGGGAAAATAAAAAAATATTTATATATTAAAAAAAAAAAAAAGAATATGTAAAGTGAATGAAGAAATAAAAACAAAGAATTGTATTTTATAGCAGTCACATATCAGAGTGATGTTTGGAAGCTGAGGTCAGATCACAGGATCAGCCATGATACAGCACCCCTGGAGCACAGAGAGTTAAGGGCCTTGCTTACGGGCCCCAAGAGTGGCAGCTTGGTAAGGCTGGGGTTTGAACCCCCAACCTTTTGACCAGTAACCAAAATCATAACCAGAGATCTAAAAAAAAATAAGCAAAGCAATATGAAGCAGAAAAAGGAAATAAATATGATCTGTATAAAAACACAAAGTAGATTTCAGGTTATTTTTCTACATGAATATATTTATTGTTTGCATTCGTTTAGAATTGACTTTTCATTCAAACATGAAAGTAAACAAAGGAAGCAGAAACACTGCAAAAAAAAAAAAAAAAAAAAAAACGACAAGTGCAAAACCTTCACTGCCCAAACATGGTGTAACATTTCCACACCCATAAAGTGCTAAAGCCCTTTTTCTTTCAGACCCTTTAGAACTCTTTCACCTTTTTTTTTACTTAATTCTCACACATTCATGCTCTTCTGGCTAAAAGAGTTTTAGTGTTGAGTCAATCTGAAGATTCGGTCTGAAACCGATGCTCAGTAAAGAGTATTAGCATTAGCATTCGCAGCAGCCCTCAGAGAACTGGACCATGTTTCCTGAGAGCTAACAGGAGCGTGTGATGAGTGTAAAACAGACGAGTTGAAACTGCATCGGTTATCTGAAAGAAAGACAAAAGAATTAATAAAAACATCAATACAGCTTAAAAAAAAAAATAAAAAAACCATTAAACCACCTCCTATATTATATACTCCCTGGACAAAAGTATTAGGACACCTGACTTTTCCAGCCATATGCAGTTCTTCTCCAAACCACAAAGCTGGAGACACAACTGTAAAACTGTCTTTGGATGTGGCATAAAATAGTCCCTTCACTTGAACTAGGAGACCCAAACCTGTTCCAGCATGACAATACCCCTGTGCACAAAGCCTGTGCCATTAAGATATGCTTTCCATTTTCCTGCTATAGGAGAGCCAAAAACCACTGAACAGCTTTGGGATAAATATTTGTGTGTGCGATTGGTCAGTAGACCCTCAGTATCTTTGAGGTGAAGATCTTTCTGGATTTAATGGAATTGGCCGGAATTGGGGATTAACAAATAAAACCCAGAATCGATACCCAAGATTTTTAACTCCAAAACTAACCTGATAACTTAGAAAAAGTCAGCGTAGAGTTCAGGAGGAGGCAGAAGCTCAACGTCTGTGAAACTGAACTGGTCCTCCTCACTAAAGAACAAAGAAGACATGGTCACTCCAGAGATTCTCCATCCTTAAATACACAGGTCTCATAAGCACCGTTTCAGACCGAGAGCTTTTCTGCACATTGTAGCTAAATTTACTGCAAACCTCATCAAACCAACTTTTCCAATGGCGTACTTACACGTACGGAGGCTCCTCCACGTCACACAGCAAACCTTTCAGTAAACACACAAAAAAAAAAAAAAAACGAATGACAATATTAACAAGAGCAGGAAGCTTCATGTGGCTTGGAGCTTCAGGATTAAAACAGTCCTTTAACCCGTGAATGTTAATGACAATGTGTGGGCCATCCCATAATAAATCAAAAGTAGTGCCATACGCACATTTGTAAGTGCAAGCAATAAACAAACAAAAACAAATAAATAACTTAGACTCACTTGGACCACTGTTGCTGCAAAACCAGAACAAAAATATTAGTATATTTAGTGAAAATATAACCTTTTTTGTATCATGATACAAGGACTGGCTGAAAATTCACTAGTTTGCAGTCAGTTCTAAATTAATTCCCTGTAACCAAAGCAACGTCCAGTTCCAGTTTCCATAAAGATAGATACATCGATTGTAATCATTTCCTAATGACTTGAGCTACATGGAGGATTTTTGCATGTGGGGTGACAGTGCATACGCTGATCCTGATAAAAGGGTCGAAAGAGGAATTTAACAAACTGGAGAAGAAACCGTTCAAATGAGAAATCAAACGAGCACCGGGAGTTCACGCCAACAGCTTCATTATTAGTAGAGGTGCTGAACACAGCCTTTCTCTCTCATAACTACGTATTCAAGCTTATTCAGATAAATGTAGGATTACGGCACTACTGTGGTTAAGCCAATGTCCGACACCCTCATCAGCTGAAATGCCCTTCTTACCACACTGCTAAAAATCCACTGACTCATAATCCACTCTGTAGAGTGCAGCACATGGTTTCCGTTATTATCGGCCACGGGAAATTGTGGTGTTCTGCTATCAAAACATCTTCAATTGCACAATTGGAACAACTGGATAATGTTTATTTGCCCTCTCAAAATGTCTGTGCATGGTCCTGTACCTAGCGGTGGACTGTCTAGTTTAAAACAGACTACTGTGTAATATCTGTAAAACTTATTTTTTTTGTCACATGCGTTTAAAATGACGAAGATAAACATTATTCATGCTTTTTATTTATTCAGCACCGATATAGTTTAGACTAGCCCAGCAGATAAACCACTCTAGAGCAAACATGGAGGTCACACTAGATAACCTCCTCTATACGAGTCTGAAATGTCACATTCATATACTTCCTATGACTAATCAAAGCTCTGGGTCAAGAACTACCAAAAGGAGTAGTAGTATTTCTTCCTATTAGAAACAGAACAGAGTGAGGATACTATACTTGATGGAAATAGAGTCTGTTTCGGCTTGCAGATCATTTCTGGTGCTCTGGAAGAAAACTGCAAGCTTCTGGAGAGCTTCATGATTCACACTGGGGAGGGGGAGAAACACACATGAACGCTAGTTTTTACCATCACTTTGTAAATCACTACAGTTTAAGCACTACTGCATTCAGTAGCAAGGAAAAAGTCATTTGAAAATGAGTTGTTGACTAGATTGTTATTGCTGCTACGAGAAAGGAAAGCCATCTAACTGAGTATTGCCCCACCCTGCCACCACCCCCCCCCCCCCCCCTGCTCCACCAATGTGATGAAACCTTTCTCCTGGTGGAAAAACAAACAACCTGAGGTTTTACTGGATATCTAGTAAAGGATCTCTGATGTAAAAGTGACCCAGACACACAATCAAAACTCCTCCACACTCCAGGCCTCCTCATTCAAAACACATGTGCACCACCCAACCTGCTGAAAAATCCCCACAATTCAGTGGAATAGGATTTAATTTCTTCAAGCTTACTGTGAGGGAACGTCCTCCACACTTCCAGCACTCGGAGCATGGGGATTACTGGCAATAGCGTTGACTGGAATAAAGAATGAGTCAAACATCATTCAGACTAATTATTACAAAGAAACTAGAGGTTCGACCACTTGGATCATACTTGCCGGTAACTGATTAATCAAACGATAGTTTAAAAATGAATTCTGTTGAAAAAAAATTAAATGTAAATAATTTTTTACTGTGTTACAAAAATAAAAATATATGTATTTTCAATGCTCTGGTTTTTGTGAAGACTTTTAAAGCTGGCCATTTTAAGCATTACAGGTCGTCCCCGAGTTACGATGAAGATGCGTCCCAATGACCCCATTGTAACTTGAAAATACCGTAAGTGGAGCCATGGCCTAGTCTACCCAGGAGTCTTAAAGAATGGTGATCAGTATGGGGTAGTATACAGTTATTTATTAATTCTTTTAACATTATTTAAATTTTAGGGGTCACCACAGCCGATCATCTCTACATCTGCCTCTTTCAAACCAACTAAGATAAGATAAGATAAACCTTTATTCGTCCCACAGTGGGGAAATTTCTGTGTTACAGCAGCAAAAATTAAGAAATAAAAATAAATATATAAAAAAAGAATATACAAAGAAATAAAAGCAAAGAAATAAATAAAAAAAAAAAAATAAACAAAGAAATAAAAATAAATGCAAATATATAAAAAAAGAATATACACATACTATAATAACAGTATATACACAGTACAATGTATAAATACAAATGGGGGGGGGGGGGAATAAATAAAATACGCAACTACCTGCATGTCTTCCCTCACCACATCCATAAACCTAATCATTTAACAAAATACAGTACATAAATCATCACCATCATAATATATAAAATGTAGAGTATATATATGTTTGTGGCAGTGGGCGTCGGTTCGTAAGTGGAAGGCGGAGTTTGTGTCTGGCAATGGCGATAAAAAAGGAGAGAGAAAAGAGAGGAAAAATTTAAACTTTTAAAATTTGAAAAAACACAAAAGAAAATATGCACTCGAACAACAAGACAATTAAACTTTGTCGCGTAAGGGTAAGGAGTCTCGAGGAGGGAGATGCATACATCCTGGAAGCGTCACAATGCATTGTACAAAAAGGTGTATATATATTATTTTTTCACATCGCTATAGTCATCGTAAGATCAAACAGTCGAATCATCGTAACTCTGGGACTACCTGTGTTATTTGGATTTATCCCAAATGGTAATGCTTTGAAGTAAGATTCCATTTGTAACAATAACTGAAGTAAATAAATGCTTTAGAGGTATTGTTTATTAACTCTAGAGGCTGCTCTTGTATTGTATAAGGACAGCAGACCCACTCAATGCAGACGCAACCTGGAAAAACTATCGGCATGGATTTTTGCAGTTCCAGCAAATAGATGAATTGATCGACCTCTACAAGAAACCACTCAAGAAAAAGACTGACAAGACTTACACATATCAGGCATTGAGACTGCACGGTTAGGACACCTGGATTCCCACACACAAGAAAAGAAACCCCAGTCTGAATCACAAACTCATCCTCAATATGAATAAAGCAGATAAATAATAATGCATCTCTTACGTACATGTTTTCATGTAAATGAGCCAAGGATTCGTCCTCCCCGGTCCACTCCTCACTATCATCCGTGACTGCAGAAGAAATCAGAAACATGGATTAGAAAGCAGGCCAGCACTACAAGCTCTTTTTTTTTTTTTTTTTTTTTTTTTTTTTTTTTAAAGAGAAGGACCATTTAGGTAGAGCAGGTAAACGAAGACGATACACATTCAAAGACAAGGGGACTTACAGCTGCTCGTGAGAACCGGGTTGTAATATGAAGACCTGCTGGAGATGCGAATGGTGTTAGAACCTTTTTTTTGTTTTCTAAGCTGTAAAAATCTCATCACAGATAAGTAAAGCATTTCAATTGCATGTACTGCATATAATAAACAATATTTCTTTTAGATTACGTGTATAATAGGAGGTATGGTGGTAGCTCAGTGGTGCTGGGATTTGAACTCATGACCTTCTGTTTCAAAAGTCCAACACCTTTGAATTCAATGGGGAGGTGGAAACTCAGTGGTTGAGGCTCTGGGTTACTGGGTATTGCCAAGCTAGCACTTGGGGCTCTTGAGCAAGGTCCTTAACCTTCAGTGTTCCATGGGTGCTGTACCATGACTGACCGTGAGCTCTGACCCTAGCTTCCCAACATTACTGGGATATACAAAAAAAAAATAATTCATTGCCCTGTAAAGGGATATGTGACAAGTATTAAAGCAGTTTTCCTCTTTTCTTTCTTAACCACTGAGCTACCAGGAGGCCATAAGTTCAGATCCCAGCACCACCAGGCTACCACCATTGGGCTCTTGAGCAAGGCAATGAAGCAATATTATAATTGTTAGCCAATCTAGATATAGATAAGAATTTCTGGCAAAATGGAAGAATTGTAAAGGTTAATGTGTGCTTTAGAATGCGCCTTTTTTTCCATTGCTTCAAAAAAATTGACGTTGTCCCATTTCATGATCAGTTATCTGACTACATATTTATAATATCATCTTTATATTTATAACATTTGCTATTTGCCCTCCTGGTTAGATGCATATTTCAGATATGACGTATGATATATGATCCCCCACCTGCTGCTGAGACTGAGCGTGTCGGCCTCGCCGGGTCCTCTGCCAATTGCCTGCGAGGCTCGTTTCCCCAACTCCAACATCTCCTTCATATTCAACTCCACATTCATCACAGAAATATAGCCATCTACACACACACACACACACACACACACACTTACACCATGTCACACAACAGAAGATACACATCACATGGGTGTCAAAATGTGCACTAGTTTTGATAATATATTTAACTAGCTGAAAGTACCCGTGCTTCGCTACGGAAGGCAGAACGCTAAGCAATATGGCAATAAGCAGTAAGCACTGAGCAGGACTGGATGATCAGAGATCAGAACGTAACGTCAACAAATAACGTACTACCCCTTTGTAGTACCGATACAGGGCAAACTACTTTGAAAATCATTTTTATCGTGCATCTAACATGTAATAAGAAACAATGTAGTAAGTTTCATTAGGATCCGTAATGTTATTTCGAAGAATTTACAATGCGTGAGAAATCGCGTTTTTCGCGAGTTAGCCGCGATCCAGGGCGAATTTTTCAAAACCCTTTCTTAGTGAGCACCTAAGACCCAAGAGGAAGGTATGTTCCAAATTTCATTGCAATCCGTTCAGTGGTTTTTGAGATTTCGTGATGAGTGAGTGAGTCAGTCAGTGGTATTTGAGCTTTCTATATATAGATTACTAGTGATGGGTTGTTCATGAACAATTCGTTGATTCGGAACGAGTCTTTAATGTGGTTCAGAAGAGCGAGTCATTTTGAACGAGTCTTTAATTTGACTCAGAACGAAGAGTCTCAGAGTGATTCCGTTAATTTTCTACTATACGCGCATGAGCAAAGCATCGCAAAATCTCTGTACGTTATGTACAGGAAACCGAAATGTACAGGAAACCGAAATGCAATTAACACTATGCAGTTATATATACATATTTAAAATGATTGGAACTAAAGTTTAGGTTGATGCATAAAGTGCTGTTGGGGGGATCTGCTTATTGTACAATTTAACGTTTCATTTCGTTCCTAATCTAAGGAACGAAATGAACTAAATGACTACTGATGGCCGAGATTCAAAGAACCGAGTCACTAAAATGAACCGACCTTCCCAGCGATATTAAATAAACTCCACTAGAGGGCGACATTATCCCACTGCTCAGGGACTCTATATAATGGCTTGATCATTAAAAGGAAGGAATGAGTAATGGAGGGATATCTGTACCAAATATTCTCCAATTTGTCCATTACGAACCTGTTCTCCCCAAACCCACCACTACACCTTCTCTACAGAGAACATGAAGCCGCAATGATGCCACACTGTATTTAAAAACCATCAGTGTAGGTGCAGTTTTGCAGCATGGCCTCCTTACACATGTTCTGCGAATCTCTGGCGAGCCATTTGCCCTTGGGGCAGTTGGTGGTTCGGATGATGCTGACCGTGTCTCCACTTTTCACCTGAAGGTCGTGTTTGCGCAGTTTGCTGGCCAGCAGGACGCGAGCATGATACATGGGCTCCTCCTGTCCGGTGATCTACTGGGGCAAAGGGAGAAGTGAGAACGACTAAATAATATAGTTATTTATTTTTCATCTGTTTACATTTTCAGGTAAACCTTTAATGGCTTTCCATATATGATGGTCATGTAACTGAATGATCTGCAACACCAAAAGACCTTCTGAACCAATCAAAATCATCCTTGACGTGTTTTTTACGTTAACGTATATGCAAAATTCCATCTTGTACACACTATATGGGCAAAAGTATTGGGACACCTGACTTTTCAGCCATTTGTGGTTCTTCTCCAAACTCTTACCACAAGGTTGGGGAGACACAATTGCACACGTCTTTGAATGTGGTGGAATGAAATTTTCCAATGTGCACAAAGCCAGCTTCATGAAGATATGCTTTCCAAAGGGTTGGACGATTTGTGGAAGATCTGCTATAGGAGCTCTGACCTCATCACTATTAAACATGGTGAATTGGAAGGCTGTATTAACACCCCTCCACAAAATCTAGAGAAGCATCTTC
>JAAIIK010024073.1:0-11802 GCA_014706435.1 Silurus glanis
ACACACACACACACACACACACACACACACACACACACACACACACACAGAGTATTATTCTACATACAGTGTTTACTTTATTCTGTCAAGTAACTATCTGAGACAATTACATATAATATAAATGTAAAAATTTTCTAAATTTTATTGATAAAATACACAAACTATTAAATAACGTCAATAATCAGGGCTTCGGATTATATTGATGTGCAATCAAAAAGCCTGACAACACTATTACACTGTCCCTCGAACAAGCACATTAATCCTTTATTTCTTCTCATATTACAAAGCCATCACTTTCATAGTTCATATTAAATAAGCAATTTTGAAGCAGGCGAATTGGTAAACAAAGCCGTGTTTCACGACAGTGTGCATGAGCCTTTTGTTTAGTGTCTCATTTGGTTTTCAATTCATTTTCAGTCATGAATATGGCAAAAAAAAAAAGAAAAGAAATAAAGGCACACACTGTTGCAGGGGGAAAAAAACTTCTCTCTTAACTACCAATTTCAGTGAAAGATCAGTGCGTGTGATCATTACACAAACACTATTTGGTGTGCTGGCTGCTTCCCATACGTTTAGTGTAGGTACATGTCAAATATTTGTTTTCATTGCTGTCTGCTGTTTTGACAGACATGAGGAGGAGGAGGAGGAGGAAAAGGAGGAGGACGAGGACGAGGAGGGGTTCTGGGGTGTGGCAAATAAAAGACAGATTGAGAAAGTGTATGAGAGAAAATGAGGGGGAGATAGAATGACAAAATGAAGTGGCTGACTGAGACACGGACACACAAAGAGAAACAGTGGGAGAGAAAAAGGTAACGACTGAGAGAGTGGACAGGAGAGAGGACACAGCGAGAGAAAATCAGACTGCTGTCTCTAACACTTAGACAGTGAGAGACTGAGGTAAAAGAGCGAAAGAGAGGGAGAGAGAAAGAGAATGAGAAAGGAGAGAAAGAGAAACAGTTAGAGACAGTGTTAAAAAGAGAGAGAGAGAAAGAGACAAAAAAAAGAGAGAGAGTGAGAAAGAGAGACTGCTATCTCAAACAGTCATCAGTTGAGCTATATAAAGCAGGTTGGGCACGGCTGTACAAACATTATGAAAGAGTCTTACAAAGGTTAGCGGTTGCCATAGGTACTGTATGCTAATTGCTAAATGGTATCATCCAGTGTGGGGGTGGTGGGGGATCTCTGTAACTTCCTTTATTTGGCCATTACTGTCTCAGAGCCCAAGACAAACAGCTTTGCTCCCCTCTGCATTCTAATCTAAGAGGTCAACAGCGGTGCCATTACCCTGATATACACATACGATAAGGCCAGATCCATAAATTTATGTTTATTCAAGGTTTCACTGCCCAACGCGATAAATGTGGAACAGGCGTTTTTAAATTGCCTCTGCGACGTGACAGGAGAAACCTTTGGCTTCATACACCCCATACACACACACACATAGACGGCATATTGTTGTTTTTATGGACCTGATGTCGGCGGTGAAAACACTGGAAAGTTCTCTGATTCATTTCCTGTTTCTCTGTTCAAATGAGAACTCTTTGTGGTCATGCCATGTCCATCATAGTCAAATAGGATCAAAACAACTTCGCTTACCTAATCGGGGGTAGTATTTTGTGTATGTGTGTTTGTGTGTGTGTGTGTGTGTGTGTGAGAGAGAGAGAGAGAGAGAGAGAGAGAGAGAGAGAGAGAGAGAGAGAGAACGAAAAAGAAAAAGACTGACAATAGAAAGTATATCACAGTGTTATTGCTCCAGTGATCCTATGACCCAGACTTTGACTCTCTCATATGCACTGTTACTGGGTTGTTCTTCCACTAAACCAACATAACTAGCCAATTCCCAGCTGCTTTCCTGGGCTCACGCTAGCAGGATAAAGCACACAATAGTGCAGAAAAAACCCCACATAAAACTAATATCTCGATCAACAGAGTTTTTCCTCCAAAGAGAATTCAAAGGCTTACTCGTATTGCGTGCCACCTTTCAGTATCACTGTGGTGAAACACCGCTTTTGCACTTATAAACAGTAACGACTGCCGATGTCTGATGTGGCACCATTTTATTACCATCCGGAAAGGTGCTGCGGAAGGACAATTTCAAGCTTTTGCACGAGAAAGGTCTTCACCACATTAACTGCCTTGCCTTATCTTTCGCACCATCTAAACCGTACGCCAGTTTCTGTTTATGATCCTGTACAGTTTTAGTTATCAATAGGGAAAACAGGCGGAAATAGCAGCAACACATCATGTCATATAATCAATGTCTCCTTCAATTGTGCAAAACATATTTTATAAAAAAAAAAATTTAATAAATAAATAAAAAAAGAGTATTTTTTCCCCATTGACAAGTCGCTCTGTTTTCTTTGGCTAATAGCTACCCACCATGCCTTTTAGCTACATGCTGATCGTGGTGCCGATGAGAATAATCTTTTCCTAAACAGACTCATACAGCAGCACTTAAATCCTTCAGGCTGCCCATGCTTACACTCGAGGATCCAAAACTTTTACTTCAAGCTTGTACCCGAATCAACAATGCAATCATGCTTCTCAATTTATAGTTTACTAACTATCCGATTCAAGAGTCTGCTGTACCTCATGTTATTCAACTACATTCCTCATGTTAACTACATTCAGGAAGTCTAGCTGATGCTATCTGCACTGGCATCTCTTATTAATATGCCGTTGAACTTTGCATGACAAAAAGTTTCTAATTGAGTTGTCAATAAAACTTGATCGTTATGATATACCGTATGTTTTCTCCTGTTACACACCACTGCATAGGCAAACAATTTAATATAATATTTGGATGCATTTGAATTCCCCTTCATTCATACTCAAACCTGGCACAGCATGGCAAAGACCCTGTGCACACAGCATGAAGATCTGGGTTTCATGAGTGTACTGGAAGATCTTGAGTTGCCTGCAATAAAGCTCCGACCTCAACCCTAACCCCTTTGGCCTGAACTGGTGAACAGTACACTGGCTACACTCCAGGCCTCCTCACCCTACATCAGTATCTGACTTTACTAACACCCTTATAGCTGAGCACTGAGCTCCACAAGCACATGCCAAAATCTAGTGGAACATCACCCCTGGAGAGTGGAAGACACTATAACAGCAAATGTGGAAGAGACTAAATGTGGAATGGGACGTTCAAAAATACACATACGAATCCTATAGTCAGGTGTTCACACACTTTAGTCCATTGAGTATACGTATATAATACATTCCAGGTACTATTCCCTTAGGGTCCTGTTTCAGTGGCCAAAATGTTGTGCGCTCAAATTCCAGAGAGAAGCACTTTTTTTGTGTCCTTCTAAGTCCCTTCAATTGGGATTGTCTGACGATTGACTCCTTGCGATGTTTGGGAGTATTGCCTCTCCTGTACTAGCCTGAAGGCTGGCGTTTGACCTTCAATTAGAGTAGACTTGCTGTCGGTATAAAGCTGACCACGAATATATCCTTTTCTCTAGAAGCAACAGTTATAAAGATGGACAATCAAAGCCCATTAGCTTTAATCCTCTTCTTCTGTTTGGCCTCTTTAAGTATTTTTTTAAAAGCAGAATAAATCATTACAAAACCTGTCTGAAACAGTTTCAGCAATATGTTTGACTTGCTCAAGATTAAGACACTTATATGTTCACTACGTATGGGGAAAAGGGTTTATGGTAATTTAACAATTTATCAGTAGCAGGAATATTTTGTCGATTCAGTCATGACATTTTTGGATGGTTGAGTGAATGCAGCGAGTCTAATAGCCACTGGGAAATGTGGTGTATCTTGGCATCTTGGCAGCTCTATTGTCCTTTCCTTCACTTTAGCTCTCGTCCATCCCCCCCCCCCCCCTCTCTCTTTCTCTCTCCTTTCCGCTCTCTCTTTCTCTCTGATTGGAGACATCTTGTTGGGAGTGATGGCTCACTCGGCCCAGGTTCACAGTTGCTATTGTAAAATCACAGAGCGTTTAATTGAAACAAATGACTATAATAATAGAACATTATCCCGGCAGGCTCACGGCTATGGCAGCTTTAATTAGCCGAGCACCAGAGACTGATCCTTCACAAACGCTGTAAACAGAGCGAGAGAGGGAGATAGAGGGAGGGAGAAAACAGAGGGAGGCTCGCCGCGCTTTGCCCTCCCCACAACTCCCCGTTCACCCTGAGGGCAGAACATGAAAACCCACCACCGCTCCTCACTTCCTCTGTCTCTGTCTCTCTGGCTGGGTGTAGATGCTGGAGGGTCATTTATAACCCTGCTAGGAGCGCTAATAAGTTAGAGGATTTATAAATCACACCCTGGTTTAATCAGTAAGCATGCTGGACCTGCTATTTACACTGCTATATCAGGTAATAGGGCAGGATTCTGTTACATACATAAAGCCAAAGGGTTTTCTCTGAGGGACAATAAATAAAACTACAAACCAAAACAAAATAAAAGTGAATTGTTCTGTGGTACCACAACACCAGGGCAGGTAAGTGTGTACATGTGATTAGTAAAGAAGAGGCAGCAGGTTTTCATTTCAGACCAACACCTGAATATTATTCCACAGAGAATAAAAACCCTATTGTATACATTCTGAATGTCCAAAGCAGTAAACAGTTACCTCTTCTGGTTGAGATTTCTGAAACCACAAATATCAGACTCCACCTGTTTTTTTTTTTTTCCGCTCTGAAACAAATGAAAAGGTAGAATGGCTGCACAAGTTTTTTACCATGATGTTCTTCTCTCCAGTACGAACAAGTGAGCTGAGCAAACTGAGCGCATTGAAAGAAATATGATCAACAAGAGTATAATAATGTATACACTATGGTCTGCCTGAATACTCTGTTCTGATTATCACTGTTATATTACTGCTATATTATTGCCCTGCTCTTTTTCTTTTGCCCCATTTTACATAATATCTGTGTAACATCATATCCCTAGCTATATTTGTTTACCTGCATTGAGATTCAGTCTGAAGTGTGCACAAGTGTGGACTAAATCTCAAGGATGCCTCCAAATTCCCACCCCAAATGAAATATAAACTATGCTTGTAGAAACACTGCAAAATGATGGCGCAAAAACGAAGTGGTGAAAAAGGCTAGCACTTCCAACTCTGAAATCTGGCTCTGACAGTTCTTCAACCTCAGCTACATCACTCAAGTTCATAATTGGTCTCAACTAGACATGTGTGCACAGCTCAGCTGGAACCGTTATTATCTTTCTACCTGTCGTGGTTTTCTTTTAAACCAATTTACACGGTTTTCTTTCCCAAAATATAGACAAAGTAGTAACCAGTTTTAGACCAACGTGTCCCTGCTGTAAATGCGTCGCTTAGCACTACACGTTCATGCCACACGTATCCAACAATATCTCATGCCTTTATGAAAATTAAAACCAAGTACAACAAAACAGGACGGAAGGTGCAACTCCTAATGACGTTCATACACTCTATGAGCAAAAGTATTGGTACACCTGACTTTTTCAGCAATATGTGTTTTTTCACACTGATGCACCTCAGGCCTCCTCACACTACATCAGCACACCTGATCTTACTAGCATGCTCCAGAATTATTGGCACCCAACATTAGGATGAGCAAAAGGGGAATATAAAATGAATAGATATTTAACGGAAGTGTTGTTTACAGCAGAACACCACGCAGAACAAAAGTTTTATGTTATTCCTTTTTCCTCAAAGACACTAGAGTTAAAGTGTTCAGGTAAATCTGCAGTGTTAATATTGGTGCGGCTCTTCGGGGTAGTGATCCAAAACCCCTATGTTTTACACATGGAAATTGTGATAAGATACCTAATCTAACAGAGTAAGAACAGGCAGAGCTGGAAATGTGCTGCTTATCTGATCAGCTATGTGCACTGTAATGAATTACAGTATGTTCATAGTAAATCAAAAATGGAACATATTTGAGTATAGATTTAACTGAAAAATGGAAGAATGGGAGATTCCAAATGCCAGCACTTTTTTTTTTAGGTCTGAAAAAAGCTGAAAGAGCATGAGGATTTCTCTTTCTTTCTCTCCCACCACTAGAGGCATTATATAGGGGTTGGGGCCAGCTTTGACATGACAGTTCTGAAATGGCTTTGCAAGAAAAGAGGCAGCGCACTCCACACATGATCCAGACTGCAAGACAGAACATTTCTTCTGCATCTAATGAGAAGAGGATCCTGGCGCCCCAAAACACCGCACACACACACACACACACACACACACACACACACACACACACACACTTCTCAGCAGGGATTCGAGGCGACAATTAGGTTCATTTGAGAATGATTAGCGAGTGTGTTAACTCTTCTCACATGCGCTGCATGTGTGTGTGACAGCAAAGCGTCTCTCCAAGAGTCAATCCAAAACCCCCTGCTAACTCCAAACACATCTGCCTTGGCACTATTCTATTCTAACCAGGCCTCACATACTCCATAAAGAATCACTCAGGATGTAATAAAGTGAGCTTTGACAAGCAGCTACAGTCGACTTTGGCAAAAATGGGTTCCGTATTAATTACTATTATCGTGTTTTTTGCTGATACGGTTTGGCAGCTCCTTCTACGGATGTGTACTCGAGGAGTGTCCGTTTCTAGATCGTTCTGGATTCTTGGTCGCTAAGCTTCGGATGCAGCTGAGGGAGCACGCAACTCTGCATCAAGCCTTCTTATGTCATGCCTAGTTCATGCATTAGAAAACACTTTTCTCCCTTTAAAGCTGGCACTGAGGTCACTCCAGAACGCACCCCGAAGTTTCCTAAAACAAGCAGAAAACAAAGTGTGCTCCTAAGGCTTGTCCGAATGCATCGTTGGAAAGACTGAAAATTACTTTTCACTGCAAAACCATTTGCTAAAAAAAATAAATAAATAAAAAAATAAATAAAAAATTGCTTTCTTCCAGCATATAACTGACATATAAAAAAACATATTTTTAAATTAAAGTCCCCCTCTGGGTATTCTTGTATAACTGTGCCTGCTGCATCAAAACAAATATCCTCAGTTATAAACAGCATTACTGAGGAAATGAGTGTTGAATTGGACATCGATTGTTCTGTAGGCTTGTGCTGCTGACTGAACTCTCTCTCTATGTAACATCCAAATTGGCATTAAACGCTTGTTTTTTTTTTTTTTAAAGAGTTTTTAAAGAGAAACCTTTCTTTTTTGTATCTGGCACAGCATTAAGGAAAGCTTTGCTATAAACGGTTTGTCAAATAATATTGCACCCTTGTCCTCGAACCTACTTTGACCACTTACAACAGGAGGGGAAAGTAGTTGTAGTTTGCTCTCTACTTCTGCAGCAGCATCCACAGCGTCCTCAAAGAGCTATCATAAGAAGCAGGTTGGGGGGTGGGGGTTGGCTTTGATTGGGCAGAATGAGAGAAAAGAGCATCGCATTTTCCTTCTCTGTCTTTTTTTTCTTTGCAATCACCTCTCATTCTATCACCCCCTCCCTCTCTCTTTCACCCACAACAGCAGGCAGTGAGCTAAAAGTATGTTGTTTCGAAGGAGCTGCAGTCAGCTGATGCATGTGGGAGATATAGAGCACAGTAATATGGACATGATTTCATGCTATGATAAGATGGTGGAACTGGTGGCCAAATGAGATACATAAAACAGGGCTTTATCTAGTGCTGTAGTAATAGCTGGTAACAGAGCAGCGTCGGGATTCCACTCTCTGCCTCTATCTGCCTCGCTTTTGCTGAGATAAGGGCGCTGAGGAGATGCTACTGGTATGCTGACTCACACTAGAAGCAAACTTTAGCCACCACACACACAACTACCCAAACTAGTACATTATGTCAGGCGTAATTATTAGCATCGGAAAACTCATTATCCAAACAAATGGCCTAACTCGGGTTTAAGCAAACATATAAACAGAGCCAGCTATGTATGAATAGACCCGAATGAATAAACCTCACATATACAAAGAAATGAGAGTGTATCCTTGATTAGATAACTAATTAACTTTATTTTTAAAGAAGGGGAAAAAAGTAACAATTCTCTTTCCCCTTCCTCTCATTTGTGATATAATGAAATTGGAAAATAACTTCTATTTCTTTAAGACATTTTTCACTACACAAGCATGCTCTCATATCATATTGTGTGTGTATGTGTGTAGGGGGGGGGGGTAGAGAAATAAGGCACCCTCTCCCCAGAGATAATAAAAGAATTGAATTTTTCCTTATCGGCCCGGTCATCTATTTTTCCGCGGAATGCTATTACTTGCTGCCTGCGGTTGCTAGGCAACAGGAAATATTAATAGGGCCTTTTATTAGGCAGGCTTTCACAGTGCAGCACTAAAATGAAGAAGTGGAAAACATGAATGTGTTACATAAATCTTTAGACCTCGTCGAGCTTCTGCACAAGTCTTTGTTTGCCTCTTGATTTATAGCTCCTTCGCCTCATTTATGGGAAATAGCAGTGTGAAATAAGAAAATGGTACATTACCCTGAAGGACTATTTGAAAATAAATAATCGCAAAAGGTGAAAAGAAAGCTGTTTAAAAATCAGGGGTAGGGTTTTTTTTTTCCTTTTTTTTTTTTTTGATGTTGCTCTCTTTCCTCACTCTTTTCCATAGTCAAATTTCAAAAAGATTGTTCTTTGTTTGGTGAATGCATCAATCATCTGTGTAATATTGCTTACAGAAAATGCCTTCTATCATGCTTTTTCAACCGCCACAAGGGGAAAAGAAATATCAAAGTTATTAATAGTTCCATAAAGCATTTCTGCCGAGAATGTAATTCCGGGATTGTGAGGTGATGCAAATATCTTTGGATTGGTGATGATTAATCAAGGCAATATTTCAGATGAAATTCGGTTTGCTTTTTTTATTTTTTAGCATTAAAAAAAAAAAAAAAAAAACACAAGCAAAAGTTTCAGTCTTAGCCCTGCACACAAACATCAGATGATAAATGAAGCAAGCAGTTTCACTAGACATTCATTTAGAAAACCTGGGTCAAATTCAACATAAATATATCTGATTAAAGCTGGTTGGAGTCCTAATGTCCACAAACTGCCTCCTAGTTTTGGTAGGCCATCATCTTGAGACTATTTTTAGCACGACGCAGACCACAGTCCAGTTAATTCGGGCTGCGATGGCTTTAGCAGGCCCATGCACTGCTGCAGATGCATTGCTTTATCCACTGCACTTACTTTATGGAAGTGGGTTCAAAGAATCTGTATCCTGTGGGCTTGGCACCGCGAATCCTCTTTGAGAATAAACTGCTCGTAAAGAACAGATGGTTTAGAGTTTGCAAATCAATGTAGAGGTGAGAAGACCGTCAGCAATTTCCGAGCTGTCTTATAAAGCAGGAGATCAAGAGTAGATTCGCTTGTGACATTGGTTCTGTCCTCGACAATAACTGCCAGGAAATCTAATTGGCATATGCGTCACTTGATTTTTCCGAAATAGTTGCTGTACTTTGTATATCAGATATGTACTATCTTTTGTGCCAAAGATACACCAACCATACTGCAAACAATAAATAAAAGTTCATTAGTCCTTTTATTAGCTTATCACCCAAACCACAAGTCACAGTCATCTGATTTTCGTAGAAACAAGTCTCCACTCTCTGCTCTTTTGCCAACAAATATTTCTGAGTATATCAATGCAGGCACAGAGTGACACATGTATGTAGAGTACATGCAAAATATATAATCTTTCAGGGATATGTAGCCCAAGCCAGAACTTCAATTGGATATACAGCAGGAGGTTCAATATTTGAATAGTAATATAAAGGTAAATATTAAAGGCTCGCTAAGCAAATGCTTATGAAATACCGAATGTGAAATGAATAGAATGAAATAAAAGCCGACCATGGAATGTCACACAGAGACCAGAAATGCAGCCTGGCTGTAGTGCTTAAGCAAATGAGCTGTGAAAATGCTTTTGTATTCTAGCTTTCCTAGATCTTCCAAACGCTAAGATGACTAAGCGTTATGCAAGTGAAATGTGATCACGTACATTTATGTGGAAAAACATCCAGGAAACTATTAAAATAAACGATGGAAATGGCACTGGTGTACTACAAGCAATACCACTAACAGCCATAATAGACGGTTTCCATGAAAACTCCTGTAAAAACCTGAATATAATAATCATAGGACTGCTTCTTTGTTAACGCTATTCTGAGACTGCTTTACATACACTATGGACAAAATTATTGGGACAACTAACTTTTCCAACCATATGTACTGTATTTCTTTCCCAAACTGTTACCATGCAGTCAGAGGCACAGAACTGTATAAGATGTCTCGATAGGGTATCAGAAAAATTTTCTCTGGGATGAACTGAAACGCTGAATGCACCCCAGGCTTCCTGAACCTACATCATTACCTGACTTTAGTCGACTCTAATGGAACATCTTTCCAGAAGAGTGGAGATTATTATAAAAACAAAAGGGGATTTGGAACGGGATTTAAAAAAAGCACACACATGGCCAGGTGTCTACAAACTTTTGCCTATACGCTGTTTATTATTACTATATAAAAAATAAATCAAATAAATAAATGATTAACGTTAATTGTTAGATTAATATTTCAGGTGGTGAGAAAACCTCCTGACATAAGCATGTTTAAAATGCAGAACAGTTTTGCATGAGCATGTACAGTATTCTAAGCAACTAAACATTTACAACACTTCTCAACAGCACACACATGATGTCAAAAGTAAGAAAGCTGAGTGCTGTTTTTTTTTTGCAACCTGTAGCAGTTTGTTAACTGTTGCATACCACACTCTTGTTTACCAAGTACTCGCTCGGATCAAATCTCCTCTTCCGTCTTCAGAAAATTTGTACTGTACCTTCCTGAGGTTGATTGATAAGCTCTGTGCTACTTGATCGTGGATATTAGATGTCTAATGCATTGGGGCCACTGAAAGATGCTATGACAGGTAGCGCATTAGCGAGACGAGTGGGAGCCCTGCCAAATGCATCAGCACATCAAGAATAGATATCGTGTTCATCTGGAAATATTCGATACTCTCTCCTGAAGGAATCTTGGGCCATTTTGGCAAATGGGGCAAATGGCTTTCAATCAACTGTTGTAGCTGGTGTGTAGAGATCTTAGTAAGCAGCTGAAAAATTTATGCTAGGCTAGTTGTCTAGAACAATCAATTTACATAATTCCCGAAGCTACAATGCTGTTTTAATAATTTGATCTCGCAACACGGTTGCAGTTACAGTTAACCGATTTGCTACTTGAGGGAATGAAGCTCTGGGTAAGATTAGCGCTAGCATATTCATGTTATATTTTGCTGTAGTGAACAAACTGAGGTTAAATCCTTCGCCTAAAGGCACAAATGCACCAAGGTGCTGAGTTCAACATCCCTAGCACACAAATTTAGCTATTCTCAGCGCCACCAGGGACTGAGCTATATTGGTTACTGAGCTCGGTCCAGGACCACTAAGTCTTCTTGCGTATTGAATTAAAAATATCTTGTTTATGAAGAAAACAATTCAATTTGCTCATAATAACACAGAATGGTGGATCATAATAGGACTGTTTTGCTCTTATGTCCATTTCTGACCTGAAATAAACTTTAGCATGAAAAGTCATGAGGAATATTTCGAAGAAATGTTCTTGCTTCAAAGCTAATATTATTGATGACCAGTGAAATGAAAACTGTGTGCATTTTTTTTAAGCAAATCTCCTGCTACTAAAGACATTCGATTCCATTCAAACCCGTTTTTCACCGTTTTCTTATTCACAAAGCCTTTTTTAGCTTTAATGCTTTCCCTCGTTCTTCCATCCCGCTCTCATCTCTTTATCTCTGTTTTCATGGACTCTCTCTCTCTCTCTCTCTCTCTCTCTCTCTCTCTCTCTC
>JAAIIK010024081.1:2594-18465 GCA_014706435.1 Silurus glanis
TATATATATATATATATATATATATATATGCTAAAGGTGTTCAAAATTATCTTAAACCCTGGTTTCCGATTTCTATTCGCATTTCTAATAAACTAAAATGCAGCGAGAAGATTAGAGACAGATGATCCGCTGTGGCGACCCCTAACGGGAGCAGCCTATGCAGCGAGAAGATGTTTTCATCTCAGCTTGTGTTGCCTTCTGGATTAGTATAAAGTACTGAAAGTCATTAACCGTTTGCCAGACTGATTATCATGTTAAAATGTTTGCTCTGTGCTTTAGTAAGTCACTTGGTGAATCACAGAGAGCCATTTAGTAAGACTGAATGACTTTAGTCTCACAGGAAGCTTGATACAAATGTGCTTTCTTTAACATCCTGAAGATCTAATATCTACGTGTGCACTAGATGTTTAATTGTTTGATTGTACTATTCGGTTAAGGCACAAATCTTATTTCAGAAGATGAATGGCTTGAGAGTCAAAGGAATAAAAACCTGCTACCAAGATTTTTATTTGGTCGGAGTTGCTTGTCGCACATGTCAGTTTGCCCAACACATTGTTTGCATGACGTCTTCATTGGTAACGTACCCTTTACCCAGTCTACAGTAAAATTATTTGTTCGAAAAATGTTTCTCTTTTACATTCACAGTAATACAAAACTCCTTTACTCTATATAAGTACTTGACACTCATACATTTCACAGTCTTGACTTGCTTGATGTGTTGTTTTGGTTTATTGGCATTGAACACTTTGGTTTATAAATTTGCACATTGCTTGACTTATGTGCAAAATGTAAAACAGTGATTTTTGATGATAAAGATATTCTCTTGCTTTCCATTTTCACATGAGATAATGTATTGTGGAAAGAAAAAAAATCCTGTCTATTGTATTTTTACTATTATTATTCTCATTCTTAGTCTCAGTGTCATTTCAGAAATGTGCAAATTACAAATCAAGCCATTCCATAGTTTACTTTCCCCATACAAAGTATAACTCCAATTACTCTGTCCTATTCTATTATACAGCAGTTTCAGTGAAACCAAAAAAAGGTGCTCTGATACAGATTCTCTCTCTCTCTCGCTCTCTCTCTCTCTCTCTCTCTCTCTCTCTCTCTCTCTCTCTCTCTCTCTCTCTCTTTCTCTTTCTCTCTCTTTCACAACATCTATATTTTACTTATTGTCTTCTCATAAAAGCCTTTAAAGACACTCCCTATATAAAAAATTATCTCATGGCAGAATCTCAGATACATTCACAAAAAAAAAAAAAAAAATGCTGGCTTATTTTTCCAATTTTGTATGGGTCAGGTAATTGGGTTGACAATGGGTTGGTAAAAAGCAATCTTGCATAGTAGGCTGAGGACCTGAAGGAGAACAGGCATAAAGCATCAACATTTAATTTTTCTAGAATCTTCAATTGCATGAAATAAATCAGTGGCAACTGCAAGAAATGCCAGTTGCATGATTCATCTGCAATTTGATGTTCATCCCTCAGTATTTCCAAATGTCTGTGGATTGACCCCAACTGTGAAAGCTAGTTTCAATGTTTAAGCAGAATTTGATGTCTACAGCCCAGCAATGTACTTATGTTTACCATATTTTTTCTTTCAGGATCAATAAAATCCTATTTTAAGCAGCATTAAATCGCACGCTGGCTTAGCATCCATATTGTGTCCAGTGCATGGTTTCCAAATTGACCCAAACTGTGTTATATGTAGCCAAGCATTTTTTTTTAGAAAGTACACACAAACATGCATTATATGGCCCCAAGAATGTGGACACCTGACCAGTCATAACTATATGTGCTTGTTTAACATCTCAATCATGTTGTTATTCTCAAAATCTGTTATAATAGCCTACACTCTTCTGGGAAGGATTTACACTAGATTTTAGAATGTTGCTGTGTATTTCTTTCACTCATAAGTGAAGCCAGCAGTTTATCCCAAAGGAGGTCAGTAATGTTAAGGTCAGGGTTTTGTGCAATTCTTCTACTCTTTATGGACATTGTCATTCTGGAACAGGTTTAGAGTGTAGTTCCAGTGAATGTAAATCATAATGCTACAACATACAAAGCATTTCAGACCAATATATGCTACCGATTTTGTTGGCAACAGTCCTACATATGGGTATAAGGATCTGGGGTCTACATGTCTTGGCAATAAATTACTTCACCGCCAAACACTTGGGTCTGGCAACACCCCTTCACACCGCTAGGTCAGGCCGTGTTTTGCTGCTGGTGGAGCCACTAGTCTTGCTGAATTGGCGTTTGTCTCTGAAGAAGCTGCTGTTGGATGTTGGTGTAGATGGAGCACTTGGTAGTACTTCAGCAGGAGTGTTTTCACAAGCCATAATGGCTGGTCGATGGTCAAAGTCTCTCCTCAAGAAATCCTCTCCTGCCTCCAGGTCATCATGGCTGCGACGGCAGTGGCGCTCAGTGGCCAGGTTGACCGAGTTCTGCTGGTGGGCCAAGTGGTTGGTAAATGGTTGGTAGCCTGAGTGGATGGAATGAACATGGTGATGAACATGTCCAGGTGAGGATGAGCCTATTCCCGATGTTAAGCACTGATTAAAAGCTGGAGGTGGGGTGCAGTTCTTAGCAGGATGTGGCTGGGAGCTGTCTGAAAAGTTAGGTGCCATGGGCGCAGAAACTTTTGTGATTTTGCTGTTGGCTTCAGTGTTGCTGTTAGTGGTATGGCTTTTAGAATACTTACGAAAGAAGCTCCTGCACTGCTTCCAGCCAAGGTGATATAGCTCCAAAACACTGAGGAATAGGGACACACCTGCCACCACCAACATGAACACAATGAAGACGTTCTTCTCTGTCGGTCGTGACATGTAGCAGTTGACTGGGTTGGGACATGGTGAAGTATTGCAGTGGTACAACGACTTTAGAAAAATCCCATATATCATATACTGAATCACAATGAAGGTCACTTCCATGACCAAGCGGATCAGGATGCTTAATACATACGTCTTTAACAGTGCACCTTTAAGGCGAATCTTGGCTGGTGTTTCCGAAACCTTTTCTTTTTGCTCCAGGTACTCCTTCTCACCACTTCCTGGCTCCCCTGTTCCCTCATCATTCTCGCGCATCTCTTGCACTTGCCGCCGGCGTTTCTCCTCCATGCGCACAGTGTGCATGGCATGGCCCATGTAAATAAGTGAGGGTGTGGAGACAAAGACGATCTGCAACACCCAATAGCGGATGTGGGCAATGGGAAAGGCGCTGTCATAACAAACATTAGTGCAACCGGGTTGCTGGGTGTCGCACATGAAGTCGGACTGCTCATCACCCCATGACGACTCGGCTGCTGTACCCAGGACCAGGATACGGAAGATGAAAAGGATTGTGAGCCACACCTTTCCCACTGAAGTCGAGTGCTCTTGGACTTCCTCCAGGAAGTTTCCAAGGAGACTCCAGTCCCCCATGGTTCTTTACTGCTTACACTTCTGTTCCCTCGGACTGCCTATTGGGAAATATTAGAAGAATGTAGTTTTGATTAATACCTGTACTGTATGGACACAGGGAAGCACTACAAGAAATAAATATGCTTCGCTTTATATTATTTGATCAATTCTGTTTGCTATATTTCATTTATTCTGCAGGTGGCACTAATATTCCATGGTTATACAATTTATTTTTGGACTCTATATGATGTCAGGAAAAAAAACATATTATACAAATAGCTTTGCAAGGTACAGATAATGGACACTTAAAAGTATAACAATGAACCCAAGGTCTAATATCTTGTTATGCATGTTTGTCGTGCACATATACACATATGGTATATGCATATATCACTAAACCTAATCAATTTGATTAAAAAAAAACTTTTTTCTTTCACATAGCTCTCTTGGCTTTGTCCCAACAAACCCAGATTCTTAGGCTCAGCTTCTTAATCCTCCAAATTTGTATATGTTGTGTATGTATGTTAAGCGTGTGTCAGAAAGAGATTGGACAGCCCACTGAAAATGCACAGTGGGTTAAATGTTTCTAATCCTGGCATGCCTCTCCCTAGTTTCATGGTCAGTTTAAGTAGGGACTTGCTTATGTGGCCTTTACAATACAGGGCATTAGGGTAATGCCAGTGGCATGGGAATTGCTCATGTCCAAATCCCAGCATGGGTGACCCTTTTAGACAACAGTGCAGCTGTCGCCACACCACCTGACCTTGTGTATTTTTCTTTTTCACTATGTGTATATATATATATATATATATATATATGTGCAATGCATTTGAGAGAACACAGACCAGATCCATATTTAGGAGTTTACCACAAAAATTAAACCAGCATTCCATGGTTCAGTGGAAAATTCATGCCATTGAAAAAAGCACATAATAACAATAATCTTTCTCTAAAGCTTCCTGTCTGTTAATGCCTGGGAAAGTCGGTAGAATTGGCTAAAAAAATATCTGGCATATATATTATAAATATATAAATATAAATTTATAAATATAAATTTTTCAGGTTATTTATCATTTATTTTACATTACAGAGTGAATCTTGTAATCGTGAGACGTCAAATAAAAATGCATGTCTGATGTTCATGAATGTTGTCAGTGTTAGTAAAACTACTAAATAAAAAAGACTCATATTAAAGATTTTCACTAGGTGACCAATTAATCTAATTTGTCAAGTTCTGCCAAACTGCCACTTGTGTGCCCTTAAGTGTGCCCAAAACCCTTATCTGCTCCAAGGGAACCGTGCTATGCCTGAGAATGTGCTCTGACTCCAGCTTTCTCATCAGGGCTTATATAAAGAAAAAGAATTTCACTATATAGTGAGCACATGTAAAATTTATATATAACCATATAGGATTTCTTTCTTTTTCTTCTGCCTGTGAGACAAATCACAGTTACAATGAAAACCCTGGCAAGCCCATTATTTCTTCTAAAACCGACTTCGCCCCTATTACTTATGCATTTTTATGATAAAAGTGCAGAGTTGCACAACTCGGTTTTTCCTTGGGGCAGAGCTCATTTCCTAACCAGAAAAATGTTAACTCAAGGAAAAAGTAAGAATAGCAATACTTTGCTGTATTGTTTTTCTGCTGCTATATTTAAAATTCTATGATTACAAAAGACTCATGTGTTTTACTGTCCCATTAAGAGAGGCAAAAGCTCATGCTGTGTACTGCATTCCTATAAGCATGTGTGCTGCATCCATCCTGTACTAAACCTTTAGCTTGCTTTAGCTGAGCCCAAATATGGACTCAGCTTTCAGAGGCTCTTTCATACAATTGTATTGTACTTACAGTTCAAAACACTCTAAGGCATTAAGAATCCTAACCTGATCAATGACCAACACAAAGTGCATCTGAGTAATCTTATAAGCATGTTGTTTACACTTACTGAAGTTTTCCTATCTTGGACCTAATAACAATCTGATAGATGTTTATTTCAAATGGAATGTTAAATAGCCAATGCTCTCGAATTTGCAAACAAAACATGGTTATTGAATAAGAAATGGGAATGCATACAATACATACATATGCAGTACAATATATATGCAATATGGCATTATGGCAGTATGCGGTAATTGGGATTAAAAGTTACCACACACACACACATGCAGCTGGGTCTATGAAATAAATCCTTTCACCTCAATTAGGACATTATAGCAGTGCCATATTAAACAGTAGGAGCAAAGCAAAACAGTGCTATCTGATGTTTTCGAGGCTTAGAGCACCAATTTTTGACACAATTGTACTTAAACAGGTTTTAATGGTACATGGCCATTATGGCACAGTGCCAGGGTAAAATAATGGCACACTAAAATTCACTGAAAGCTACTAAAAGCACAATATGTTTTAAAATGCACTCATTTATTGGAAGTCAAGTTTAATGATTGAAATGTGTTTTTATCTACAAAGGTTCCATTTTCTTAAGCATAGAGTTTAAATCAATAATAGAAGAAACAAAACCGTTGGAATTCAACAATCCTAATAACGTCATTTCGCCAGGAGATGGACAAAACCAGCTTGTTTGAGTTGGATAATTCCTCACATTTTCAGCATTATTCAATTATTCATAATCACTATTTACTGTTTATTAAGGTGATACCTATGCTGCAGATGGACATTTTCCATTTAGATCACATAACACAGCCATGGTATGTTTGTTGTGTGAATTTTTTTTTTTTTTTTAGTTTGATTGCACTAAAACTTATAAAACTTATGGCATCCTGTATCAAACTGAAACTTCGGAACCTGATTTTGAAGGCCGTGTAATACATTGCTATCTATAAAAATGGACAAGAGTTCACAGAAGAGCTAAAAACAGAAGCAGCCATGTTGAAGCCTAAATCATTAATTTTTCTCAGAGCATAGTTTGCCATCATTTTTGGCAAACAAAATCGACCAGGCAGATTTAGCATGGGGGTAAAGGTATGTTAGAAGTCATTTGTATCTTAATATAGGTTTGAATATGATTTGTATATGTATTAATGCGGTGTCAGAAGAAATAGTATAAATAGTTCCAAATAAGGATCCTTTTTTGTTAGTGTCATAACAGACTGAAGATTTTATTTATATTAAGGGAGTGTGTTACTGAAATTCTCTTTAGAACACTGTAAAACATGTGAAATGCAGTAGGGAAAAGTAATTAATTAACCAGGATTCTCTAAAAACATACCAGTAAACATCCTCTCAATGCATCCAAATAAATGAAACATGAAGGCCAATATAATGGCACATGGTTTGGTGGAATTTAACAAAGCTGTGTGTGTGTGTGTGTGTGTGTGTGTGTGTGTGTGTGTGTGTGTGCGCATGCTGGATGTGTTCGATTGGAGTGCTCTTGGTGGGAACAGAATGTTAGACGCTTAGAAAACAGCAGTGGGAAGGAAATACCCATCTGATTCACTGGCATTGCAGTCTCCGTCTTCCCTACTCCCCCTTTTCCCTTTTTTCCCACATCTTCATTTTCTTCTTTCTCTTAGGAAGCAATTTCAAACAATATGATTTCCTCTAGACTAGCTCTCACAGGAGTCAGTGTGAAAGGATAACAGGGTCTTTTTCCTTTTTTCCCCCCATAGAGTGTATGTATGAGAGAGAGAGAGAGAGAGAGAGAGAGCGAGAGAGAGAGAGAGAGAGAGAGAGAGAGAGCGAGAGAGAGAGAGAGGTTATTGAGGGGACATAGAGGGTCACTTGATTAAGAAATTTTTTATCATGCCAAGACAATGCATCTGACAATCCATTAGACAGCTGGACCTTATCACCAGACATTTATGAGGTGTCGTAGACAAGGGTGAACAAATATGCTTTTTTCTTCAAAACATGTACAATAGGAGGGTAAAACACACACAACGAACAATGAAAACAGCAAACACAAGCATTTTTGTACGATGACCTAAAGGGAAGGGACGATTGTTTACATCTTCTAATTAGACTCTTTAATGATCATGTGATAAAATCAGGCTAACTCGAAAGGAAGAGAGATAATCAGGACTGTTTGCGCAGATATCAGTTGAAAGCTGAATAGATGTTCCTTTGTTGTGAGCTTTTTGATCAGTGAGGCATTCTCCAACTTTTTTTTTGTCTGTTTAGCAGGATGTGAGGAAGGTGTAGTGGAAACGACTGTTTCTATTCATAGTTACGAAAGCTACATGAAGAACTGTACTTGAATAAGTGCATTTGTTTGTGTATTGTAAGTGACGTATTTTAAATGATGACAAAATATGGATGTAACCACTAATATTTGATGTGTAATGCTCTGTATATGTAAGACTTGTAAGAGATGCAAGAGAATGCACTGAGCAGTAAGTCATATACGGTATGTGAAGTATAATGAAGCTTGTAAAGCCATAAATTAAATCACTTGGCTTTAGAAATCCATGAGTCCACCACAGAAGACAAGATTTTATGAACTGTATAGTATAAATATATATGGTTCGATCGAACTTCATTAGCTATCATTATCTATCAAAAACAGTTTTAGAGAAGCAGGTTTGCAGCGTCACCTAAACGATTATGTTTTGGTTCTGTATTTTCCAATACAGAGTCAAAGAGAATACTAAATCTCTTCAAAGCATACGTATTGACACTTATGCCTGAGTGTCAGACATAACCTGGATGAATCTCTGAATATGGTATATGCTCTATGAATATATCACTGTCAAGTAAAAGTAATAACAAAAATAAACTAAAGAATAACACACCACCCTATAACCTCCCGAGCTGAGAACGTTCCGGTAACGATCTGCAAAGGTGCCAGGCTGCGTTGGCATGTGCTGCCTTGCTGCTTTTCCTCAAGGCGCTGATGTTGCCGTGGCCACGCTGATGCTGAAACCATAAGAGGCTCTGTAGCATCCACACATGGCCCCTACCTCTACCAGTTTAGGATAAATATTTACAGAAGCCCATTCCCTCAAACCAGAGACCAGTGACGACCAGTGTCACTTCGCTGACTGCCATCACACCTACTTACCATAATGCAGTTTGAATTGTTTGAAGGTGAAGGTCTTACTGATCTGGCTGATTTTATATGGTACTGAGCTGGACTGGTAACTGGTTTATTCACACTCATGTATAGAATTAAGCTGCTCTGTTTGTTTAAAGATGATGTTAAAAGCTTGGAGTAATAGATAATCAGTTGCAGCTATAGGAATAAATTGAGCTTATTCTATATCCATAAATGACTCTCCATCACACACCATCACCACTTCCAGCTAAAGTGTAAACCTAGGAGTACAGATGGGATCAAACCCAAACCCTAACCTGCACATGACGGTGATTGAGAGAAGAAAACAGTCAAAATTATTAATTCTGAGACTAGGACATGGAGGAAAAGCTGTCATCTGTGAGTGTCATATATAAGACTGAGCTACACTACCATTACCTCATAAACATAAAAAAATTTAATAAAACAGTAAATATATCAGACGTCATTCGTTGCTCGTCACACCGACGGCCTGCTAGCTTTCCTGATGACATTTAGGAGACAATCCATTTCTGCTTGTTTGATTGCTAGGTGACTAATGTGTGACCTTAAAAGGTGGTTTAGACATGCGCTCCGCTAACACTAAACGCAGATCTACAGTACGGTTAAATAGACGCCCTCCAACTACTACATACCACTGAACGTTTACAGCATTCGCAACTACTGTAACAGAGACAAAGCAGAGTTTAAATGTAATATTTACCATCAAATGTGCTGTAAGAAAACATGACATTTCAGAGATAGCTCAAGCTACTGTTATGATCGAATTCATAGACAATTGAATTACATGGTTCTATCTGACAGTCTTTTGGTTTTAAGATAAATGAAAGCATATACACACTACAAAAAATATAGAATATAGTCAAATTGGTGTTTTTTTTCCTATGATAACATGACCTGCCAAAATAAATCTTCAAGTATGAAATGTAGTAATAATGTCCAGTGGTAGGTTTAATAAAGATAATTGAATAAAGATTTAACTATATTTAATATATTTTTACTTGCTATGTCCGAATACAGCATTTTTTTTCATGAACGAATCTTTGCAAACACATCTGATAGATCCTCAGAATACCCAACGTTGTCTATCGTGTTTTGTGCAATCATTTACATGCTATTATGTTGTAGATGATTTCAGCATCTACTTTTCACACATTTACACATACAGCTTTTATTGAAATTGCTTTTAGTCACAAGAGTCTTTAATCTCAACTGTCTGTGTTTCTCACACTGACTGACCATGTGTGAGTCCCCTGTGATGTTGCCATTAGAGGCTTTAAAAAAAAAAACCCTGAATGGATTAAAGCTACATAAACTAAGTGGACAGACTGTGAATATTAGCACTAGAGTAAAGAAGTGGTTTACGCTCTTTGTACACAAAAAGCAAACTATGGTAATCCGCCGTGTACACTCATGTGATTGATTACCATACGCAAGAAATATAGAGAGACAGGAGACTTGTGCCGAGTTACAGCAAGTAAAGATCACCTCAAGCTGTTGTCCTGGGATGTATAGAAACTCAAACATACATTTTAGTAAAGCATGTCAATGACAGAATAAGGTTGTTGGTTGGACAAATTTGAACAAATATAGTTAATGTTAACTATTAATTAATAATATTTCAGCTAACACATTAAGTGTAACCTGAAACTTGTAGCAGCTTGTAGTATTTATTACTATTTTAGTTTTAATTTGAATTTAATAGTGTAAATGTTTGTATTTCACACTTCAGATTGAGGTGCACATGTGTTTTTAACTAAATCTTTTAAATTAGTTTTGCATCTTCTATCTTCTAATCGGGGGTCATTCATTGAGGCTAAATTTAGATCTGGTCTACATGGTAAAGTCTAATACTTTCACAAAACTTCATGGTGCTTTATCAGCGGGCTGTACTGGTAATTTTCTTTATAATTTGATAGAAATGACTAAGATACACAGCCATACAAGAATATTACAAACACTTATTAAACATCTCACATTTCTCCCATGTAGATTATTTAAAAAGCTTCTCAGATATTTCCTGAGAAATAATTTGTTTTCTTTGCAGGATTTTAAGTTGATATTTAAATGAACTTTTCCATAAAAAAAAAAACGTACAGCACATACAGTTTTATATCGCTATTAGAGGGCAAGTCTTTTTGTCCAGCCACTCTGACACTTCTGTTGTCTTTGAAGTGACTTGATGTGTGTTCAAGAAACATCAGAGACCATTTGACATACACGGACCCAAAGAGTATAGAAGAGGAGCTCATCATTACCTGTTCCACTGCTGTCTTATCTGTATATGAGTGCAGTTCGGTGTTCCAACCGCTGTCTCTCTGAGGATGAGTAAGAAAGTCCGTAACCTCTTACTCCGGGGTACGTGGAGTTCTAGACTTCTGTTGGCCGCTCAGTATTGTGTCCGGTGAACAATGATGCTCCCTGTAAAGATCTGTAGATATGTCTGTGAGTCTGTTGTGATAAGTTGCTTGTGCTGCTCTAAAGTTGTTGGCATGCTCTCCTAGTTGGAATGAGGGCATGAGCATGGGGCAAACAGAGAAATACTGGACCATCTCTGGGAGTGTTCCCTACTGCCCCCCCCTTGCCCAGGACACACATATGTCCTCCTCCCTCTTCTCTTCCTCTCTCTTGCCCCACTCTTCAATTGCTGCCACTTTAGCTTGGTGAGAAGAATACCACAGTGGAAGAAAAGGAAGTGAGATTGTATTGGAACACAATGGGTGTTCAGCTCATGTTGCTTATGAAGTTTTAGTGCTTCTGGTTCGCACTGGTACTCGTGTCTTAGTAGGATTATATATGCCTGTGTAAAATCTGTTACTGGTTTAATCATCACCTTCTAATATGTACTTGGTCAGATCGGCATAGAAGCATATAAGTGTTATGTAAAATGTAATATTGTAGGTACTTGATTTAATCTCTTACTGCTTCACTCGTCAATGTTTGCCCTTTTTTTTCTGGGTCTTTTTTTCTCCCCATTTCAGGTTATAGATAAAGTGTAGAATGAATACAATATCATATACATTTGAAATAAAATCAACTTTAAATGTTTTTAGTATGTTTTCTTTGCAATGTTGAATGAGATTTTCAGAATGCTTTGATTCATTTTAGTATGAAGCTGATATAAACTAGGTCTTACTTGTTTCCCGTATTTTCCTCTTTCCCCCCTCCATGTCAGGCAGCTGATATGTGCCAGTCTTATATAATGGAACTGATTTTGGTTCATTTCCACCTTGCTCTAGGGTTGGAGTATCTCATTTGTAATGTTAATGTTTTTGTTTTGATTCCACCTTGCTGTAGGGTGTCTGTTCATATGGATGTGAGATAGGAACCCATTTTGCATTTAAGTCCTCTTTTCTGTAGGGTTTGTGTGTGTTTTTTATATCTTGGTAGGAATTAAATGTCCCCATAAGGTTAGGGATTTCTGTTAGTCTATTTGTTAGTCTCTGTGATTATGGCATGGGTTAGAGTTTGGTGCAGGCATAACCTTGTTTTTGTAGCATTCATTTTTTAACTCAAGTATGTTTGTTTCTTTGTGCACGATGCATGTTCACTAAGGCAGTCACTCACTCAGGCTTAATTTAGTGCACATAATATAAGAGGTACATGAGGACAGTGGTGATGACATGCCATTATTATCCTTGCCTACTTAAAATACCATCTAAAACTTCACAACAGATGGACAGATGGTAAGAAAAAAAACTGTTCAGCAGGATTTCTTGTGAAAATGCTATCAAAGCAGATACATCCAAGTGTCTTCAATGTCACTGTACATGAAGTGAAATTGTTTTTAAACAAATGTCCATATTATGAACTGTTTCTGCAGTGAATATGTGGTGTATAGACTGTGAATGGATATTAAGCTTGGTCTGAACTGTTTTGTTTGGTTTTTGTGATAAGAATTCAGAACGCTTGTCAGCACAATCCTTGACAACTAAAAATCTGGAATACATGTGATCCGAGTCAGTGCATGAAAATGTGCATCTATGAGAGCACTGATAACGATACAGTGTTGTCAATGACAAATATATAGTAGGTTCAAGAGACAGGATGGTTTTCAAATGATGGGTTTTTCTTTCCTAATTTTTGCTGTATTTTATATAATGCTAATGTATTAGACTTTTTTTTTTTTTTTTTTTTTTAATAGCTGCAGGCTTTTCCCATTAAACTCTTTATCTATGCAGCAGATATCTTAACATGTGACACAATACACACAAACAGGCACTAAAGCCAGTGCGTAACTAAACAAACAGATTGTTGCTCGAACTGTAGAAATAAATAAACTCAGTAATATTCCATTTCTTACTCCACACATTAATCAGAAAGGACTAATAACACACTTAATGTGTACAAGTGGTTCAAGTATGGTGGTTTATCCCTCTCTTCTCTGCTTTCTATAAAACCAGTTTCACAATTACATTGCATATACTGAAACCCATACCTTTCTTATGACATGGAATGCAATATTTATATTATAATGAAATAAGTTCTATGCTTTTGACCAAGCAAATCAAAACTATTTAAAATATTTGTATTCACCTTCCCTGTTAATGTTTGTCATGGATAAAACGTGTAAAGTACTTTTCGGTTCACTACAATTTGTATTCTGCATATGATTATGTTTGTGACAAATAAATAATTTTAAATCTTATATATCTTGAATATATTATTAAATTCAAATACCACTTTTAATACTGAATATTAAGAGTAGAAGTCCATAGCTTGTACATCGCTAGCAGAATCATGCTACTGCAGTCATTTCATCTTGCATATTGTGGCCAGTTCTTTAGAAAGGATTTTATAATGTGAGTTGTACAATGGGACCTCATTTACATGTATGACATTTAGCTGATGCACTCATAGACTTACAAAAGTGCTTGACCTATCTTAGCAAAAGCACATTCTAATGCTAGCTCAGTATGTCAGAAACTAAGAGTTCCAGCTGTCATGGAGGTAGTCTCATATTTAAAAAATCATACACAAAACACATACTTTTTTTTAAATGCTTGCTAAAGAGGTAGGTTTTTGATCTTCAAAATGTCTTCCCTGTATCCTGAGAGATAGTGGTTCCAGTTCTAAAAGTGCTAAAAGATCAGACGGTGTGGGGTGCTGAGCATGGTGTTATAGTGCTTTAATATAAGTGGATAAGTGTAAGTAGGAATCAGTGTTTTAAGTTTGATAAGGACACCAAGATCCCGGTGGAGTGAGTATAGCAATAGGGTGGTGTGCGTGATTAAAACCAAGTTGTCCAGCAGCTTTCTTGTTCAGACATAGTCTTCAGTGGAAAGAAATGGCTAAAGGATAAAAAGGTGCAACTATTGACTGGTGCAACCAAGCTAGGTCAGCAATATGAGGCAAGGATCTTGTCTGGGAAGATCACAGAATTTTGAGATGGAGATTCAGGATTGTACAGCACCAAAGTCTTTCTAGGATTTGGTTTCAGCTGATAAGTTACCATGACAAGATCCATAGAGTAACATAAATGTCTGATGGAGGAAAGGACAAACGTGTCATTAGCATATCAGTGGAATGAAAACCCATGTCCCAAACAGAGGATGAACATGAGCACTGAACAATGTAGGACAGCAGTGGAGATTCTGCATGGAGCAGTGGAAGATACCTTCCACCTACTGTAATATGACCATCTGTCTAGTCAAGAAGCAAACCACTCGCATTATATGTCACGAATTCCAAGACTCATGATTAAGGCGAGTCTCGTGATCACCTCTGTCAGAAGCTGGTGAATGGTTGAACAATCTAAGAACTACTGAACTGATTTGTGGCACAACTGTCTTGTATATTGGAGGTTATTCTGGATATAATAGAGACATAGTTTATTGTAAACTGTGCTTTCAAGCATTTCAGAAAGAAAGTCAGTCAATAGTTTTTGATGTCAGTGGCATCAGGAGCGCCCTGAATTCAGTTGGTAGATGACCAGATGTGATGTATTCGAAAAAGAGGGAGGGAAGAAGTAAAAGGTTCTGGAGCATTGTAGAGAAGATGGGATTCATCACTCAGTACCTTACACCCCACTGAATCATTTTATTTGACATATTTAAATTAATGCATTCAAATCTTGGTCCAAATATGTACAGTAAACCGAGCATGCAGCACAGAGTACACATTGAGAAACATGATCCAGCAACCTATCAATAAACTGAAAGAGTATGAGCATGGAACTGTGCTATGTTGAGAGAACAGAAAGATGCCAGTCCATTGTAGGACACTGTCTACACAAACACACTGAAAATCTCATTCACACCCATTGGCTATTAAATATAATCATTCCATCTGCATTCATGCTTCTAGGAAGTTGGAGGAAATCTGGTGAAACATTCAGCCAGGCATTTCTCCAACAAACTGCCAGAGGGTGCCCTCCCCTATATTTTAAACCTTTCCTGTCAAGTCAGTTCACTATGAAAAATACATGGATCTTGATCGAACCTTACAGTTACCTTACAGTGTGTCTTGAGCCATTTGTTCTTATTAGTTTAATTGGGTATGAACTTTAATTGGGTATGCAAAACAAAAGTGTTTATATGCAGTTATTTGTGCACATCTTCCAGACAATCGCACTTTATTAAGAGTGTTTTGCAATGAAAAAGCTGCTAACATACTGTATGTAAGAATTATGCATAGTATTTTCATTTAAATTTCTATATTTCCTTTTTTTTTGCAATTCTATTTTTTCATTGTAAATTTAATCTGTATTCTTTTTACTTTACATATATTATTTTTATTCTTATTCTACTCTTTGATTCATATCATGTGTGTGTGTGTGTGTGTGTGTGTGTGTGTGTGTGTGTGTGGGTCTGTGCGTGTGCGTGTGTATGTGTGTGTGTTTTGTCTAAAGCTGTCACGGTTGTTGTTTTTACTCAGCATACAACGTTTCCCAATTTGTGGGTTTTCAATACCCTGCAGTGTATAAAAGAGAAACTACTAATTGGATGTATAGCATAAACAAAGCAAGCACACAATCAGACTCCTGTCAAGAGCAAATCACCACCCCTCTAAAATGCAATAATCAGCAGACATTTAAAAAAAGCAAAAAAGTCAGTATCCTGTTTTTAAAGAGAAAAGAGGAAGTGAACAGGAGAGATGTCTGCCTTCTGCTGCACTTTCGTGTCTTCGGAGCAGATACGGCCACACAGACAAACACAGGAAATAGTGTGTGGGTGCCACAAAGAGTCAGCCCAAAGAGACAGCCACCTCTGAAGACAATTCTCTCTCTCTCTCTCTCTCTCTCTCTCTCTCTCTCTCTCTCTCTCTCTTTCTGTGTGTGTGTGTGTGTGTGTGTGTGTGTGTGTGTGTGTGTGTTGTACAGGGCCATTTTCTACAAATCCCAAGGACAGATTTCTCTTGTCAATAGAAAAATAGCTTGGAATAAAAAAAATAACATTTGACTACATTAAATTTATATATATATATATATATATATATATAT
>JAAIIK010024081.1:21534-39582 GCA_014706435.1 Silurus glanis
CGCAAAGTTCAAGGGGGCCGAATACTTTCGCAAGGCACTGTATATGGTAGAAATGGCAATAAAAGTTTCTTGACTCTTGACTTGACTTGAAAGGGTGCCAGTTAAGGAAATGTTGTGGTGGTAAGTAAACAGGAGAGCATGCTCTGCTTCTCCCACATTCTCTGTGATACAGTACAAACCAATTCAATTCCGAATGCATTTCATGAATTTATTATGCCTCCATTTCTGGAATGACTAAAGCATGTGTAAATGTATGCATGTCAGTAATGTATTCTAAAGCTAAAGCAAATGCCTTCTGGCCCTCATTAGTACTCACAAAGCAGCCATTGCTTTACAAAGCGTTATTATTACTTTAATTTGTCTGTATATGTTTTTAATTCAACAGATCTTCTCAGTACATTGTGGTGGTTTTTCATAATTAATGTTTGATGGAGTTTGGAGATAAAAAAAAAAAAAATTACATTCATGCTAAAATATTCATTTATGCTGTATGTGAGAAAAGTTAAGAAGTTAATCCTGAATTTATATAATAAAAAAGCTATGAAAAGATTGTACCTGCTAAGCAATCTATATGATTTTATTGTTTATGTAAAAATAGATTTGAGCTTGTATACACATTGTCCATTATTGTTACTATGAGTATAAAATAAAAAATTGTATAGGTACTGCCATGTAAATGTCTATTTGTGGTGATTTTAAACCATGTATTTATTTCTACCTATTTGCTCAGTGCATTTTATAACAGGTAATTGAAGCTCTGTTATGCTGTCCTGCTTTTTATGTCTAAAGGGTAAAACAAATAGATGTGACATTTAGATCCACTTCAGTGCACATTTGAGCACACAGTATCACACTGACATTCATACATGTCTCAGTTATTAGTGGCAGAGGAGGCAGGAAAGGACTGGATGTATCATTTTTTATGAATATTATTAGACATTAGGTTCTCTGATCTGACCTGCCTTTTCTCACATACCCCATTTTATTATCTACATGGGATTAAATTAAACGTTAAAATTCTTCTCTGTTGGTGTGATCTGTTCAAAAGATATTATTAGATTTTTTTATTTTTATTCTTTTGGCTTGTTCAGTTTGTTTAGCTCTCTTTAACTTCAAATTGTTTTTAGATGTCCTTATAACCATTCCTAGATTGATAAACAGCAACAATTGCTTTTTTGGGGTCAGAAGATCTTGTCTAGATGTAGTGTGCCCCTGAACACCAAAATGGTCAAAAGGGCTGTTTTTACAGAGATATCAATGCAATCATTCCTTTGATTGATTGAACTATTCTACGCATTTCATTAATTGCGTTTAACTTACAAAATACTTTCTTAACGCTTGAAGTATGGAGAGCATATTGATTTATCTGAATTCTGAATGTTGATTTACATTTTTGGGGGAAAAATGACTATATATTAAATCTGCTTTGCTATATTTGTTGTCTTCTGAGGTCATTTGTTGTTATTTGTATAGACATTAATAAGAACCACACACTTGTTGACATTAGTTGAAAACCACACAATGTACTTTGTACACAATGTACACAATGTACTCAAATGCTGGTACTCTAATGTAACAATATTGGATTGCATTGAGGGTTTTCAGGACCCTTTTTTGGTTTAGCATGACAAATTTTCTGTTTTGCAATCAAATGTTTTAAATTTAATTTCATCTAATTTAATTTTTTAATGTGGTACAACTCTGCATTAATAAACTCTTAGTAGCAGTGTGCTGAACTGAATATATGAGAATTGTATTTTTTATTGTACATTAAATCATGTTATTATCACCATTAAATTAAATACTGTATTATTTTGGAACTTTATAGAACCTTTGTGGAGTTATTAAATACTTCAAATACCAAAAATGTATCTTTTACTTTTCTACATTTACTTTTATATACTGCATGACATTTTAATGTGGAAAATCATGCCAAGGCAGCACAGCGAATGTGAGAAAGTGAACCAGCACTTTCACAAGAGAGTTTTTATAGTAGCACTTCCCATTGGCATATTTGTAACTCTGACTTACTTACTCACAGCCTTTATTAGTTGCCCTTTACTGTTACTGGAAAGAACTGGTAATGACTCATTCCATAGAAACACAAGTTTTTAAAAGACCCACATCCTGTGTGATGCAGGGCAAGCTACTGATGTCTTTGTCACCCTCATCCCTAAGAATTGAATGGAATGAGCATTAGATGGTTCATAATTCAATTTGAGGAAAGGGCGGAAAGGAAAGCTTACATGAGGTGAGTTTATGTGTCTGCCTCTGAACAAATTCCTGCCCCTTCAGAAGATTAAGAACCTGAATAAATAAGATTACAGACCCAGGCAGATAGAGGTTCATTTCGATTGAGCACCACTCAGAGACATCTCCATTGGCTAATCAAAGCTTTATATATATATATATATATATATATGCAAAACAAAACTGTCAAAAAGTATTCTAATATTCACAGCTTGGTAAAGCCCATTGAGTCAATTTTTGCAAAGACATAAGTGTTGTCGCCTTGTCATATGAGCTTCACCTGTGACTAATAATGGATCAATTAGGTCTCAGGTGTGTATAAAAAGAACCCCAGTACACTAGACCTTCACATCAACTGCAACTAGACCTCTGCAAACATGCCTAAGATTCACCCTGAGACTAAAGTTTTGATTATCAAGAGGCTGAAGACCAGATCCACTGCTGATGTGGCAGACACCTTCAATGTGTCTCAGCGTCAAGTACAGAGGATAAAAAAAAGATTTGAAGAGACTGGAGACGTTTTTGACAAGCCCAGGTCAGGCAGACCCCACAAGACAACTGCTCGAGAGGACCATTTGTTGGCTCGAAAATCCAACGCCAGCCCATTTTCCACTGCAGCAGAGCTCCATGAGACCTGGTCACCTGAAGTCCCTGTGTCAACCAGAACAGTTTGTCGGATTATGTCTCGAAATGGCCTCCATGGTCGAATCAGTGCCCAGAAGCCAGCACTAAACAAAAGACAATTGAAAAACCGTGTGGCATTTGCCAAGGCCCACAGCCTGCTAAAAGGATGGACGCTGGAAAAGTGGCAGAAGGTGGATTTTTCAGATGAATCTTCTGTTAAATTACACCACAGTCGCCGCAAATATTGCAGGAGACCTACTGGAGCCCGCATGGATTCGAGATTCACCCAGAAAACAGTGAAGTTTGGTGGCGGAAAAATCATGGACTGGGGTTACATCCAGTATGGGGGTGTGCGAGAGATCTGCAGGGTGGAAGGCAACATCAATAGTCTAAAATACCAAGAATCTTAGCTACCTCTTATATTCCCAACCATAAAAGAGGCCAAATTCTGCAGCAGGATGGTGCTCCATCGCATACTTCCATCTCCACATCAAAGTTCCTCAAGGTGAAGAAGATCAAGATGCTCCAGGATTGGCCAGCCCAGTCACCAGACATGAACATCATTGAGCATATGTGGGGTAGGATGAAAGAGGAAGCATGGAAGACGAAACCAAAGAATATTGATGAACTCTGGGAGGCATGCAAGACGGCTTTCTTTTCTATTCCTGATGACTTCATCAATTGTATGAATCCTTGCCAAACCGCATGGATGCAGTCCTTCAAGCTCATGGAAGTCATACAAGATATTAAATTTGGATCTCACAGCACCACTACTTAATTTGCTGAAATATTTTTGTATTTGCAGTATTAGCGGGTTAGGTCTGTCTGGAGGTCACAGGAAGCTGCCGAAGGCCAGGTCTTTCACCATTATCCAAAACCAATATTTTTCATTCCACTTATACACAATGCCAAAAAAAGAATGTGTCAGGTTTCAAGCTGATCAAGACGTGCTTAATGACCTCAGTCAGCTGGCTGGCATAACAGCCCAGGGCATGGCTATTTACGCCCTTCTCTTCAAGGATTTAATGGGCAAAGAAACACTTGCAAGTAAGGAGTTTAGGTTGGCCAGGCAGTTCACTCTCAGAGCCTAAAAATGTGTGTGCATATAAACATCCGACATCTGTTTGCATAGTGTGAATTGTGCATGAGTGAATTGGGAAGTAGACAGAATGCTTTTGTATATTATGTTTAAATCATTAAACAATCATTGGAAAAGGGCAGAAATTTTGGTTCCCAGAGGAAGTGAGGAAATCTTGGCAGGAGACTGGATAATTATGTGAGACATAGGTGTGAACAGTGGAAAAAGAAAATAATAAAAAGAGGTCAATTGGGGATAAATTACACTTGGGGAAACTATGTGAACAGTCAAGAAACTGAGATTTGTCCCTTTGTGTCCTTGTTCATCATAACACTATTTACACATAAAGGACACCCGAGAGAGCTGTGCATGGTTCAGCTGTCTGCATTGTTTTTGTATTACATATAGCCTATATATACACAGTCAATTCAAAAAGCTCCCTTTGTCATATAGATTTGGGATTAATTTGTTTTCTGCTGTTTTGCTTGCAATTATCACTCATATACTACATATACTTTCTTTATTTTCTTTAAGTACAACTCTGTTGTGACTGCCACTGATTTCTAATGAATATTTCTTTAAATCTCTCCTCATTTATTAGCATTTATCTGGATGAGATAAATGTGGTCTGTAGAGGCTGAAATCCTACCGAGTGACTTTCACATCTTCTACACAAATACTCAGAGACTGCAGTTTAGAAATCTTCAAACTTACAGACTTGTTTTATGTGAATAGAATTACTGATGATGGCAGAAGCCAAGTGAGATTTAGAGGACTTATTTATCATGCCCAAGTGCTCGAGCTAAACTCTTTGATGAGTTCTTAAGGAGCTGGCAAGACTCAGAATCTTGCCTCAGAAGATTTTTACATTTCTGCTCTTTGTATTTCAGTTGAATAATTTTGAAATGTAAAGTCTTTACAATTACTATGTTAAAGATGAAGACTCCAACATGTCAGGTTCTTATGTGTCCCAAAGAAAATATAAAAATGAACCAATATTTTTTATATATGACCTACATGTATAACAACTACTCCACTTCTAGTGTCAGGAGAAGGAATTTTGAAGTGCTAATACTTCGTGCAGCTTAGCATTTGCTAAACATGTTTAGCTTGCAGCAGGAATGAGTGCGGCTCATGTTTCATTGGAAAAACCAGATCTTATATCCAAGTGCACACTCTCAAAAAGTGATCCATACTCTAGAATGACATCATGTATACAGTATGTGTGGCATTCCTCTACTAATCAGTTAAAGCTCTATATGGCTCTATCTATCAGCTTTTGTCTCTCACTCTTTTATTCTTTCTACCAGTCATTTTAATGTTGAACAAAAACGAATTAATTTGCCAATCCCCAATACTTTCATAGTAGACTGTACACAAGGTCCATGTGTAGACATGTCATTTACTTGTTACTGCAAATACCAAATTAATTGTTAAAGTAGCAGGCTGTGCATTTCACACCTAGGCCTTCAGTGGTGTCCTACTTCAATCTACCTCTTAATACCCTCATTTTGATGCCACGGCTACAGAAGCCATTAATATTATACAGAAATGCAGTATAACTGAGACCTTTGTCGCAGACAGGTATCCCATACAGTGAGAATGAATGGCATTACTGAAACAAGAAACCAAATTAACACAGTCTCCTTTCACTGCAACCACAGCTGCATTGCTCACATACATCATCTCTAGCAGAAGCTTCAATATCAACCTCATAAAATGGCAAAATCGCAGTCCACTTTGTGTTTTTCATGCATGTTTTTTTCATGAATTATATTTTTTTTAGGGATTTGAACTTAAGACAGATTATGTGTTTTTGTTTAAATTCTACAGGAAAGAAAACAAAAGAATAAAAAGCCTTAACAACTGTTTTGAGCTGTTCTGGCTGACCTTTCCTCATGATGTCCAGCTTTCCTCGAAAAGTCTGTCTTGAAAATAGCCTTGTAAGTATATCTTGAACAAATCAATTTCTTCTTCTCTGTCAGCCATTGTGAAATGGCTTGTGCAGTTTGCTACAGATGCAGTTTGCTAGCTTTGACTACTGTGCTCACTGACCTTCAAATCAAAGAATGTGAAAATTCAGATGTTGTTATATGCCTGCTAGATGGCCCTGTGTGTCGGCAACTCGAAATCTAATTCGTTGAAGCAACAGATTTAACTTTTTTCGTGTATTTAACAGTGCCCACACTGTTGATTCTGAAGGCCTCAAGGCAGATTTTTTTGATGGCTGGAATATGATAGATAGAAAACTCTAACATGAATGTACACTTCTGGAAACAGCACAACTAAGAGAAAAGAATACTAGAATGAAGACTACTGGGAATGGTTTGATAAATATTCATGGAAAATAAATTAAATGTAAGTCAGTGACTTTGATCCATGTGTCTAGGCCAGCAGAGAATGCCTTGCTGGCCCTGATGCCTGCCACTGCCACTGAGTAAGTAGTTATTCTTTAAATAAAGATCTTACAGAACATTTTTAAAAGATGTTAGCATATTTGAATTTTTGTTTTAAATTTTTGTTTTTGATTAATCTGCCCATAAATATGGCACGATATGAGTGGTAAAAGTTCACATATTACAGTAAATAAAGCAATGTAACATAGAGAGCTCTTTATAGAGATGCTTAAAGATCCTTTTGTGGGATGGTTTAATTTCAGAGCCAAAACACAATCCAAAATCTTAAAATGGGAGCATGGGTCAAATGCAGAGGCACATGATTTCCAAATCAGATGGCAAATCTATACAGCAAATGGCAAAAACATCGTAATGTGTGAAAAGACTTTAACGATAACTAGACTTAAATAGGAAGGTAATCTGAATTCTATGTAAGCTTATTGCCTTCACTTTGAACTCACAATCTTCACATGCTTGTCTGCGCCACACTGTTCCAGTCTGTTGTGCTATTGCTTGTATCTTGACACTTGGTTGTTATATACAGTGTGTGGCTCTTACTTTGTATTTGGATGGAAAATGAATCGGTCTAACTTGGTATAAACTTTCTGTCTGTAATGAAAAAACATTGTGCCTTGGCTGTGAGTTTATTTTCCCTCGTCTCCTAAAATCAGGTTTGCAAACAGATTTTCTAAACAACATTATTTCACAAGTAGTTTAACTATTTGAGTTTAGATAATAGCTAAACAATCCCTTACTTCAAATAAACCCAATGTCTAAAAGGTGAATGCCAGTAGCATAACAGACTGAAATGGCCTTGCTGGAGAACATGTTCATGCCAAGGAAAAATCTTTATAAGGAGGAGCCGCAGCAAAACATTTGCGCTTGTCGGAGGTTTTTTTTTTTTTTAATGACTTCACTAAAGCCATCACAAAATTTTAGTTAGCAAACATCAGAATGAAGAAAAATGTGATCTTTTTAACCATTGTTGGTGACAGATGATTTGAGTTTTGCCAGAAACTGCTGATATGCTGGAACTTTGACTCTATCAGAGATTATACAGAAAGGTGTGAAAAAACCATTGAGCGAGTGAAAGTGGGTGGAAACGCCTTGTTGAAAAGAGAGGTCAAAGGAAAATGACCCAATTGGTTTAAGCTGCTGAAAAGGATATAACAACTCTTATAATCACTTTTTACAATCGTAGTGAGCAAGAAAAGCATCTCAGCATGCACAGAGCATCAAATCTTACAGTGGATGATAAGATAAGATAAGATAAGATAAGATAAACCTTTATTCGTCCCACCGTGGGGAAATTTCTTTGTTACAGCAGTATGAAGAAAAATAAAAAATAAAAAATAAATGCAAATATATAAAAGAATAAACAAATAAGACATACTATAATATTACAAGTATATACACAACACAATATATAAATACAGATGAGGGAAAGTACGTATTGCAGGTTGTATTGCACACAGGTGGAATTGCACGTATTGCAGGTAATATTGCACGTATTTCAGGTGATATTGCACATATTGCAGGTAATATTGCACGTATTGCAGGTAATATTGCACACAGTAGTATTATTAAATAGTAAAACAGTAAAAACAGTAACTATTACACCATTGAACAGTAATAGCAGTGAGTATTTTGGTTAATGGTTCACTGGGAGCAGCTTTTATTGTACAGTCTAATAGCAGCAGGGAGAAAAGACCTTCTGTATCGCTCCTTCAGACACTTAGGATGTAACAGTCTGTCACTGAAGGAGCTGCTCAACGAGGTAACAGTTTCATACAGGGGGTGGGAGGCGTTCTGCAGTAAGGATGATAGTTTTGCTACCATCCTCCTTTCTCCCACCTCCTGTACAGTGTCCAGGGGAATCCCCAGGACTGAGCTGGCCTTCCTGATCAGCTTGTCTAGTCTCTTCCTGTCTGCAGTAGAGATGCTGCTGCCCCAGCAGACCACTCCATAGAATATGGCTGAGGCCACAACAGAGTCAAAAAAGGTCTTCAGTAGCTCTCCCTGCACTCCAAAAGACCTTAGTCTCCTCAGCAGAAAGAGTCTGCTCTGCCCTTTCTTGTAGATTGCCTCAGTGTTGTCTGTCCAGTCCAGTTTGTTGTTTAGGTGAACACCCAGGTATTTGTAAGAGTCCACTCTCACAATGTCCTTTCCCTGAATGTTTACCAATGGAAGTGATGAAGTGTGTTTGTGCCTACGGAAATCCACCACCAGTTCTTTGGTTTTCCCCGCGTTTATCTGGAGGCAGCTCCGTTGGCACCAGTCCACAAAGTTCTGTATAAGTCCTCTGTACTCTCTGTCATCATCATTCGTGATCAGACCGACGATGGCAGAGTCATCAGAGAACTTCTGTAGGTGACAGGTTGCTGAGCTAAACATGAAGTCTGCAGTGTAGATGGTGAAGAGAAACGGGGCAAGAACCGTTCCCTGCGGGGCTCCAGTGTTGCAGACAATCATGTCAGACTCACAGTCACGAGTCCTCACATACTGTGGTCGGTCTGTGAGGTAGTCCAGTATCCAGGCTGACAGATGATGGTCCACTCCCATGTACACCATCTTATCCCTCAGGAGCACAGGTTGGATGGTGTTAAAAGCACTAGAGAAGTCAAAAAACATGACTCTCACAGTGCTCCCAGCCTTTTCCAGGTGTGAAGTAGTCCGATTTAGGAGGAAGATGACTGCGTCTTCCACTCCAATGCCAGGTTGGTAGGCAAACTGAAGTGGATCCATTGATGGGATCACCAGAGGTCGGAGATGAGTGAGCACCATCCTCTCCAATGTCTTCATCAGATGGGAGATCAGTGCTACTGGTCGGTAGTCCCCAAAGTCTTTTGGGCGCGACGTCTTTGGAACAGGCACCACGCACGATGTTTTCCATAGCTGTGGCACCTTCCCTAGCTTCAGGCTCAGGTCAAACATGTACAGCAATATGCCGCACAGCTGGTCTGCACAGGTCTTTAGTAGCCTGGAACTGATGCCGTCTGGGCCCATAGCCTTCCTCGCTTTGATCTTCCTGAGCTCCATTCTCACCTGGGCTTCTGTAAGGGGCAGTGTGTATTGGATGGAGTGTTGGCTGGAGGGAATCAGCAGGGGGGGGAAGTTAGGTGTGTTGTGAGATGACTGTGAGCTGATAGCTGTGCAGGGAGAGGTGGGGCTGGAGCTGCTTGCTGTGGAAGCAGAGAAGGGGGATTGCAGCAGGGGGAACTGGATGGGGGCAGGGGAGGGTAGCTGATCAAATCTGTTAAAGTATAGATTAAGATCATTCACCCACTGCTGGTCACCCTCAGCCTGAGAGCTGGACTCCTTATGACCAGTGATGGTTTTGAGCCCCTTCCACACACCGCTGACGTTGTTCTGCTGCAGCTGATCCTCCATCTTCCTCCTGTAGCATGCTTTTCCTTCCCTGATCTTCTTTCTAAGTTCTCTCTGGACAGTTTTCAGCTCTTCCTTGTTTCCCGATTTAAAAACCCTCTTCTTCTCTTTAAGGAGAGTCTTTATATCAGGGTTAATCCATGGTTTGTTGTTGGGAAAACACCGTACAGTCCTGGTGGGTACAGTATTCTCCACACAGAAGTTAATGTAGTCCGTAATACAGTCTGTTAAACTGTCAATATCCTCCCCATGTGGACTGCACAATTCCTCCCACATAGTTGTTTCAATGTGTGCTAAAACAGCAAAACACCACAATAATTTCTATTCCCTATTATACTTGGCACAGATTCAATTTAACAAGAGAGTTAAAGATAATATGCCTGCTTTATTTCAATCTTCAACTGTCCAGTTCCATGGACACGGGGGTCATTATAGCCATTTTACATGTAGGCTTTTAGTAACAGACACCACATCATTTCTCTTTTCTGATCTTTGAGATAAAAATGAACAGAAAATCAACAGCACATTGTGCTGGTGCCACATGATTAGTTAGATTGTTACTCGAGTGTATCATTGTTTAGTACAGGCTCTTGAGTGGCACAAGAGAAAATCATTCATTTTATAGTAAAGAGGTCTTTGATAATAGGAAGAGAGATTAATTAGCCCTGTTTTCTTGGTGTGGAGTCTCTTGTGTCCGTTAGAACAATGCTAGCTGATGTGTCTGTGTGAGCTCATGTATATGGAAAAGTGCAATTAGAGTCTTCTTTCATGTACAATGAATAGTATGTAGGAGTGTTGGATCTTGTAAACTCTAGTGTGTACCTGCCTAAAAGATTTATTACAGGTTTTTCACCAGACCCTTTCTCTTTCTTTCTTTCGCTCCCCCTCTCTGTGTGTATGTGTATATTGTTTTGGGTGAACTTCCTCTCAAATATCATAAATTCTCCTTTATCGCAAGACCATTGAACTTATGCTTAACACCTTGCTTTCCTGTGGGTGAGTGCGTGTATTACTGCAATTTCCTATTTCTTCCATCACAAGACCTTTGCTCTCAGATAGAGAGTGGCTTAAACAAGATTAACAGAGTTGATGTGTTACAACACTCCTTTATGTACATATTTATTGCTATATTGCTGATTATGTTTCTATATTTTCACTATTAAAATTACAGTACTGTTGTATACTGTACACTGGGTTGCTTGTAGACCTCATGCTCTATTTTTATTTGATGCCTGGATTTGGGCTCTATGCATTGAGGGGTCCTGTCTCTTTAGGCATAGTTTTGTTGATCCTATTGTCTCCTGCCGTTCCACACGTGGTCCAGCGCATAAAGGGCGTCTGGCTGGAAGCTTATACTTGAAAAGCAACTATCACAGCCCATCCATTCACATCTGCTCAGTGAGGCGACAAGGACGCATAGTGAGGCTGGGTGAACAGGACATGAGCAGTTCACTTTGTCCTGGCAGCAGAGAGGAGAAAGCAACTAAGCGACTGACCAGAACGCCACTGGAGCTCCCACTACCAAGGTTTTTTATTTGGTCTCAATTCACCTCACTGTCAAACTCTAATACATCTAGGCAGTTTGTTAGTGGGTTGTTATGTTTGCTGTGTAGTTGTGATCTTATGGCTTATACTTTGTGAAATGATAAATTTTAACTGCCAAACTACTTACAAATGACATTTAAATATATGCTGCATATTTTAAACCCTTTTTAGCCTTTTTAATTCTGATCATTACCTCAGTTTATAACCCTAATCTTCCTGTGCTCTCTATGCAGAGTTAAGAGTCCATCATGGGAGATTGGAGCTTCTTAGGTAATATTTTAGAAGAAGTGAATGAACATTCAACTGTAATTGGTCGTATTTGGCTTACAGTGCTCTTCATCTTCCGCATTCTTATTCTGGGCACGGCAGCAGAATTTGTCTGGGGAGACGAGCAGTCCGATTATGTGTGTAATACAAAGCAGCCTGGATGTGAGAATGTATGTTATGATGAAGCGTTCCCTATCTCACATATCCGCCTTTGGGTGCTGCAGATTATTTTTGTGTCCACGCCTTCATTAGTTTACATCGGTCATGCAGTCCATCATGTCCACATGGAAGAGAAACGCAAAGTGTTAGAGAATGCCAAACATCAGTGCCAGCAAGAACTGTACAGCAAACAACTTCCTGTTGCTGCAGACCAGAGAAGTGTTCACACGACCAAGGACACTAGAACAAACAGGAATAAAAAATTCCACCTTGAAGGCACTTTGCTCTGCACATACATATGCCATATCATTTTCAAAACACTATTTGAGGTAGGATTTCTCGTGGGGCAGTACTTCCTGTATGGCTTCCACATCCTTCCACTGTATAAGTGTAGCCGCTGGCCTTGCCCTAACACAGTGGACTGTTTTGTCTCACGCCCAACTGAGAAAACTATCTTCATCATGTTTATGCTCGCCGTTGCATGTGTCTCACTTTTCCTGAACTTTGTGGAGATTATCCATCTATGTTTGAAGAAGATTCAATTTGGGTTCTTTCAGTCAGCTCCAGCCCAGGTTGTATCTCCTGAGAGAAGCTTGCCTTTCCTTCTTAGTGCTCCATTACATAAACCAAAAGGCTACAGGCAACTTGATGAGGATAAAAAAGAGGGTGAGGTTGCACACATCTACCCGTTAGCTGAAGCAGATATAGAGGACGGCTTGCTATCTCTGAAGTTAAAGACAAAAAGAACAAATGAAGGATTATTTCCTACAGCGCCCCCTATGAAGGAATCAGTGATTTATAATGAAATGATCCCAAACTACCCTGAGGTCACAGAAACTATCCTTGAGCTACCACCAACCAAAGAAAAGGACTTATGTCGAGACTTTGATGAGGTGGACAGTTCCATCCTTATGATTCCCTTAAAAGTAATACTGGAAAAGAGAACAGAGGAGGAGACACAGACGGTTGGTGATGTAAAACAAGAGGTCGTAAAGCAAACGTACAACATAGGAGACTTAGTAACTGATCAACAACTGAATGTGGAGATTGAGTCAGGACAGTGTGGATCAGAGGCTATAGGATTTATAGAGGTACATAGACAAGATTCCAGAAATGTTAAGGGGTTGGTAGAAGTCCCAGAAAAGATTGAGAAATTTATAAAAGTACCAGAATATGTTGGAGAGGTTCTAGGATTACCAGACAATATTGTGGAGGTTGTAAATGTACCTAAGATTGTTGAAGCAGTGGTAGAAACGCCTCAAGCTGTTGAAGCAGTTAAAGAAGAACCAGAAATTGTTAAGGAGGCTGAAGAAGTTCCAGGAAATATTAAGGAGGTTGTAGAACTACCAAAAACTATTGAAGCAGTTGAAGAAGAACCAGAAACAGTTGAGGAGGTTGTCAAAGTACCAGCAAATAATAGGGAGGTTGTAGAACTATCAGAAACTGTTAAAGAACCAGAAACTGATGAAGAAGTTTTAGAAATACCTGCAACTGTACAAAATGTTATAGAAGTACCAAAAAACTTAAAAAAAGTTGTAGAAGTACCAGAAACTAATACAATAGTTTCCGAGAAACCAGAATCTGTTGAAAAGGTTGTAGAAGTTCCAGAAAATATTAATGAGGTTGTAGAACTACCAGAAACAGTTGAGGAGGTTGTCGAAGTACCAGCAAATAATAAAGAGGTTGTGGAAGTACCAGAAACTGTTGAAACAGTTGTAGAGTTACCAAAAAATGTTGAAGAAGTGGTAGAAAAAACAGAAACTGTTGAAGAAGTTGCAGAAGTATCAGAAACTGTTAAAGCAGTTGTCATGGAACCAGAAACTATTGTAGAAGCATTAGAAAATATAAAGGAGGTTGTAGAACTATCAGAAACTGTTAAAGAACCAGAAACTGATGAAGAAGTTTTAGAAATACCTGCAACTGTACAAAAAGTTGTAGAAGTACCAAAAAACTTTAAAGAGGTTTTGGAAGTACCAGAAACTATTAAAACAGTTGTAGAGAAACCCGAAACTGTTAAAAGGTTTGTAGACGTACCAGAAAATATTAATGAGGTTGTAGAACTATCAGAAACATTTGAAGCTGTTGCAGAAGAACCAGAAAATATTAAAAAGGTTTTAGAAATACCAGCAACTGCTGAAGAAGTTGTAGAAATACCAGAAGATTTTCAAGCAGTTGGCAAAATTCTAAAATTTCAAGAACAGTTTGTAGATGCCCCAGAAAAGGAGCTTGTGGAAGTTTCAGCAGATTATCCAGTGAGTGAAGAACTGTCAGAGATAGAAGAGCTTACAATAGAAACTAAGAGTGTCTCTTCAGTAGATGAGAAAGCTGTAGATCCTGTATGGAGGGAGAAACCTTTACATCTTTTGAAATCTGTAGGGGAGGGGAATGTATCTAGGGAAATCCGAAACTCATATATAGAAGACACACTCAAACTAGAGACAATAGACATTTCACCTAAGGTGAAGTCAATAGAAGATACCATCAATACAAATGATGTAGAAGATATCAATAATGCTGTGAACACTGATAACTTAGTCAGTGAGATGGCCAATCCAGAGAAGGTGAACACCGCTGGAGCCCAAGACAGTCAAGGGAAAACTAGAGATCATGGGATATCTGAAAGTTTAGCAGTGAAGGTGGGGTTGCCAGAGATGCAGACACCCAAAGATATGATTTTAGATCATCTTACACCTCCAGCAGCAACAGAGGCAGTGGGAGATACAAGACAGCTGAGCTGTATTAGAAAAGCAAGTAGTAAAGCGAGGTCAGATGATCTTACAATATAAGCAACAATTTTACTAGAGCTAAAACATATATATGTATATTTTTAAAACTATAAAAACAATAAGCAGCATATTTGTTTTTGTTTTATTCACCTGTAATTTCATTTAACTGCAAAGTGTTCAGCGTATTTCTGATATTCTTGTTCCATGTATGCTAACTGAGGACAAGCATTCTAAAACCATGATTAAATAATATTTAAATAGAATCAAAACTTAGAGCTAGCATTGCCTTTTTGTCCCAGCTAATAGTCATTAATTACCAAAATGTATTGATTTTTTTTTTATTAAGTTAATTAATTAAAAAGTTAATTACTGTACTTACATACTATTTCTACTACTACTACTACTACCACTACAAAATATAAACAAATAATAAATAATAATAATAATATGTTTATTTACTTTTTGACTTTTTTTAAATAACAATTTTTATTTATATATTGGATTAGGTGATTTTTGTCCATTTTACATGCCATCTAGGCAAAAACCTGATTTTAAAAGAAATTACAGTTTACTGATTACATACAAACAGGTGACAAATTGCATAAAAAAGTATTGTGTGTTATTAATGTGTTTGGTCATCATGAGCTCCCTCGAAGCTTCAGAGTGCCTTGGCATTGATTCTGTAAGTCTCTGGAACTGTGCTGAAGGGGGTGAACATCGATTTTTAGAAAAACATACTCACATACTCGGTTGCTGTTTTGATGATGGAGTGCTCTGTCTAAATTGTCACTCCAAAATTTCTGAGAGGTATTCAGTTACATTAAGATCTGATAAATTTAAAGTTTACATTATATAATTTACATCAATTGTATACCATCTGGTACAGATTTGTAGTAACTGGTGGACAAGTGACACAAACCCTTTCAAATGCAGCAGCATAACAGACACCGGTATGCTTTTTATTTATATATCTATCTATCTGTATATAAGATATCAGTTCATCTCCTTCAAATTCACTGTTATGCCATTGAAAAGCAGTCAACACAATAGACCTCTGATAGAAAATATTGCTTGCTGACTACAGCTTTGTTTTCTCAATGAATTTACTTAGCTACTCAGTTTGCTTGTTAAGCCAGAAGTCACGTCGCCATCACGTCCGTATGGCAAATCCTAACCCTTTGTGTTAGTAAAAACACTGCAGCCAGATCAGTGCTCAGGACTGCACGTTCACAGAAACTATTCTAAAAATTAGTCATAAGCATTACAAGCAACAAGTGATATCTGATGGCATCATGTGTTAGTATTTGTATGACTCTGGACTTTTTTTTTTTGCTCTGACATTTTTTTGTAAAAATGTTCTTGCAAAAGTTCTTTTCAATTTCCCTGTATGTTGTATGTGGGATGGGACATTCCTGGAGCTTATCATAGATAGCTATCTTCTGTCAGACTTTTAGTCTAAATGAAAGTATAAAAGACCATCTGCCTCAGTTGCTCTAAATGGAATTTAGAGAAAGAGAAAGATTTGTTGTTAGCTACTAACATGGAAAAACAATAATTTATGTGAATTGTTTATTGTAAATGTTTGTATAATTTCATCTTTGTTGTGCTTTTAAGAGATTATGAATAAAAAAGTTTGCCGTACTTTTTAAATACTTTTAATATACATTGCAAATTAGCTTGGCTTGTATACTGTATTTATTCTATGTAGTCTCTCTCTGTGTGTGTGTGTGTGTGTGTGTGTGTGTGTTGAATTTGTTTTTTGTGCTACATCTAGTGCTATTCTGAATATAAAGGCCGTGTATTTTCGCATACCTCTAATAGAAAATGCAACTCTATAAAAATAGAAAAATGTCTGCGGTAAGTGTAAAACATTATTTCATTCAAATCAGGTTGCACTACATGAAACACACTGTGTCTTGATTTTTTTATAGACCTTTTTCTTAAGTATTTTTAAATCCTACATTTTCCCTGTCTATTGATATAAAAACTTTCAATACTCTAACACAATCTACAGTATTAAGTAAAAATATCTTCCTTGCAGTGTATTTATAATAAGTGGTATTTTTAATAAGGACGAGCCCTGTAGATTTTTCCTGCCACATCGGCTCGTCCAAAATAGCAGTGTGATTTGCATCCCAAGCACAAGAAACCATTTTGAAAGTAAGATGATAAATAAACTGTCGCCACAGCTCATATAGTGTACTTAGTAATATTTGGTATAGTTGTTGAATTAAGTTATGATCACATTTCTTGAAATGTTAATGAACATTTAGCATTCATCACAACATTTCTAGAAATCTGGTCCAGTGTTCTACTAAAATTTTGTGTTAAGCACAGACATCTTAAAATTTTATTTGCTGAATGAAACATATTGTGATCTGCCCCCTGTACTTAATAAAAGCAAGCTGCCTTTTGTTGCACAAAAAATAATATAAAAACTTGAATACTAATTAAAATAATTTAATAAAAAACTGATTCATTGGTTCTACATCTAATTGTTTAATTGGTTTGTCGGAATTTTAGCATTACTGTTATTTTAAACTGAAACTCAGGATTGGTTTTGACTGCTTTCAGCACACATGCAGCAAGGAAATAATGGTCAATAGCAGCACTAAAGACCATTTATCTTGCCTAATTATTTACTGATCATAACATTGTAATTGCAGGCATTGTTGCATACCAAAAAAAATAAAAAGGTTACATGTGAATGTTAACATTCTCAAAAAAAAAAAAGTTTTCATAGATACTACAGATAAAATAAAACACGTTGGTCTTCATTCTATGTTCAGATTCAGATCTTTCACTTGTCTTGCACTAACAATAATAAAACAGTCACAATCACTGAGATCACATTTTTCTTCATGATATGGTTGATGTGATTGCAGGTGACAGGGTTACGGAGTGACGGAAGCAAAAACCGGAGTAGTGAAAAGGAGGTTTAATGACGGAACACAGAATCATGAAATAAAACAAAAAACGAGCAATAGTGACTGAAACTTAAAGGTAAATAGAATGTCCTTTGGAAAGGAAGATCTGCGCGGTCTCGGAGGGGTTGAGATCGCAACAGTGCTCACGGGCATGTAGATCATCTACGCAAGGAGTCCTGGAAAGTTCTCCCACATAAGCGAGTAGAACGGACAGTGGGTAAGTGAAGGTGAGGGGTTTATATAGGAGCTGGTGATGAGTGATGAATGAGCCCCAGGTGTGTGTGGTTAAGCCGGGAGCGCCAGAGAGAGCGGAGGCAAGACAGCCGCCGAAGGGGGCGTGGCAGGTGGATTCCTGACAGCAGGCTTCAATGCAATGCCATACTGTTACATGATTGGCGGATTAGATAATGGCATTCATGAGTAGTACAGGTATATATTTTGGACCAAATACTTCATAGTTTTATATTAAAATAACCTTTAGTTAAAAAAATGATATACAGTTTAAAATAAAAAGACCTAAATCCAAATTACTTATTAAGAGGACACAATATTAGCTGTTTTTACATGTTAAAAGTACATATATATATATATATTCAGATCTTTCACTTGTCTTGCACCAACAATAACAAAACAGTCACAATAACTGAGATCACATTTTTCTTCATGATATGGTTGATGTGATTGCAGGT